>VXAY01003849.1:1358470-1473352 GCA_013399855.1 Oxyruncus cristatus | reverse complement strand
TTGGGGGGGGGGATCTCTTTGTACTTTGCTTGCTTTGAATTTCCTCCATCAAATTGCCACCAAAGCCCTTCAGCAGCAGTGCCTTTTTTCCACAGCCCATCAGGAAAAATGTAGGGAAGAACACCTAGTGGGATTGTGGTGGTGAAAAAGTGGCCCTAATTTTCTCCCGCCTTCTAAGCCCACTGTTACTCGGCAGAGACAGAGCTGTCGCTGCCTGCATGCAAATTTAATTGTGAGGCTTTTTAATGGATTTAAATGGGATTAGCTACTCCAAAGCAGCTTTCATATGTGTCTCTCAGCTGCAGACTGTTTAGACCTCCATGGAGAATTTGACTTCTCACAAACTAGCTTTGTTGGTTTGTTTATGCAAGGATCTAAGCATTTTGGGTGTTAAAGAAGCTTTAAAAAATTATTGCCTGCAAAGCAAAAGGACCCGGTTGTCGGCCCAGGACAGAGGCCATAGCTGATCTCTCTGATAAGAATGGTTTATTCAAAATTAGATTGGTCATGCTCCAGGCTTACCACAAAAAGTGCTTTCCCTGATCATATCATAAATCCAAAGTTATCCTATCTTCCAGGATAAAGACTATGCACAGAAACTAAGTACCTTCTACGTGAGGCAGAGAACAATTAGATCACAGCCTGTCCCAAGATAATAAACCAGTTCAGTGCCTTAAAATTTTCAGTAATGTCAAGAACTGCAGGGAGAATGCCTTTCTTGAATTGCAGCCACTGCCTAAGATGTGCACATGCTGCTCAGCCCCTATAAATTGCTGTTTCGTGCTGGCAGCTCCATTTTCTCCCCAGGATAACATCACACTGGATTTGCCTGAGAGGATCAAGTTACCTGTGTATAACTCCAGTAGTTTTTTCATACCAAGCTTACTACTTATAGCCACATGGAGCCTGGATGAGGCTGCTCTGACCTTTGGTACAATCATTATTGCTCATGACTGAGGCAGACCTATAATTTTACATGATGCTTTGCAAACATAAATACATTATTACTGTTCCAAGGAAGGACCATATCAGTTTAAAAAGTGCTGTGCCAGTATAACAGTTGAATCAAGGTTAATGTGCTATTCAAGTGTGGTCAGAAAGAAGCCCGCATGTAAGGATGTAGGTGACCTTATTGATCTCAGCCTGGCAGAGCTCCAACTAATGCCTCTCTCACCTGGTATCACTCTGAATAAGAGCTCATTCAACACTTGGAACAGCACTATTGATGTTGAAACACGAGGTATTTTCCACCTCTGTTATCCTCCCTGCAATAAAACCTGGCTTTGCATGAAGGAGGATGTATGAAACGTGAAAGCAGCGTGGACAGAAACGATGTCAAGAAAGGTGCTTTGCACAGTGTTTGAAGCTGAGCAAATTGGTCAAAATTCTTGTGTTGCTTCAGTTCATCAGGAGACCTGAACACCCACCCAGTGGTGCTATCTGCTCTCCTTACACCACATCTGCTCTCACAGCACAACGTGTTTCTCCATCACCCACCCAAAGGCTGAGAGAAAGGCAAGAGGAAGAGGCTCAATAGAAAACCTGTCCATTGGAAGATGCTGAATCCAGATGACTTGTGAATTCACAGCCCATAGTGGTTGAAGAACTGAATGTACTTTGAACTTTTTTGTCTTTGGAATAATCTTGATGTAAAAAAGTGCTTGGAGCCATTGTTGCCTATTTGTTCTTCCCCATATCCTTTTCTGGAGCAGAACAATGCATCCTGTTCTGAGACCTTTTCATCTTCTATATAGAGTTCCAGTGTTTGTGGAGTTTACCTCAGGTTTCAGAAACATGTCGTTTTTCTGCAAATGTTGAACAAACTGTGGTGCACAATTACCAACAAATTGCCATCAGATGGATGTTGATTACAGTAAATAAGAACTGAAAGGATTGTACAGAAAGAACTTAAAAGCAACTGAAATGAAGCTCATTTATGTTTTCTCAGCCTGTGTTGAGTTGCTTTATTGAGTATACACTACATTGTCTACCCTGACTGAAATTCAAATTACTTTCTATGTGGGAAGGTCTAGTGAGAACTAAGGATACCCTTCATCTGCAGATTTGTGGTTCCAGTATTTAAAATGTGATATTTAGCCAAACGGCAGGTTGTCAAACCAACCAGCTTGACCCGAGCAAACAAAGAGAAAGTACTTCAGTGAAGGGAAACCTTCACTACAAGGTTTGGGTAGAGCGAGATCCTTGCCCCAACCCCATCTGTTCCTTCACAAAAATATGTTAGCACTGCTGGAATGGACTAGACAGGCACCACAGCAAGGCACTGCGAGGGAAAGGCATAAGAAATTAGCCTCATGTTCAGCATGTGTAACTCAGCAGGCCTCCTATCTGCAATTAGCCCTTCTATAGCACTGTCATTCCAGCAGAGACTGCCTATGAACTGAGACATTTTTTTCTCAGTTGCTTGCTGTGAAATTACAGTGACATGGTATGAGGGAAGGAAAGGGCTGGTGTCACTGATAAAAGCACCAAGATGTATCTTCAAAAGAGGATGAAATTTTGTGCTTCCAAACGAGAGCAAGAAAGATATAAAAAAGGCAATGGTTTTCACCACCTGATACCACTTCAGTGGTGAGGGATGTCTGGATTAAATGGACACTCTTTAGCACTTCAAGTGCCATATGTGAGAGAAGAGAAGAGAAGAGAAAGCCCAGTAGTACTTTGCTCCATGTCACACTCCCAGTTAGCAGCAAGGAAAAAGCTAAGTTCTCTCTGCCTTCTGAAGTGCAGGGATTGTATTTGAAAAGCCACTCACCCCTGAAGAGTGCTCACCCAGCCTAAGGTAAAGTTACTCCTTCAGAAAGGACTCCACGTTGTCTGACTTTGAGATGGTCTCCAAATGCAGTAAACAGCTTTTCAGTTCTGTCTTGAACATCCATTTGCAAGGTCGTTTGACTCTTGCCATGAAGGGTTAGGACTTGCAGCACCAGGTCCTGTGCTTGACCCCATACAACACTACAGGCTTGGGGCAGAGGGACTGGAAAGCTGGATCTGGGAGTGCTCATCAACAGCCGGCTGAACATGACTGAGCCAGCAGTGTGTCCAGGTGGGCGACAAGGCCAATGGCAACCTGGCCTCTATCAGCAATAGTGTGGGCAACAAGGCTGAGGCAGTGATTGCCTCTCTCTACACAGAACTGGTGAGGCTGCACCTTGAATCCTGTGTTTGGTTTTGGGCCCTTCACTACAAGAAGGACATTGAGGTACTGGAGTGAGCCCAGAGAAAGACGAGAGAGCTGGTGAAGGGTCTGGAGCACAAGTCTCATGAGGAGCATCTAAGGGAGCCGGGGTTATTTGGCCTGGAGAAAGGGAGGCTCACTTGAGACCTTACTGCTCTCTACAACTACCTGAAAGGAGATTGTAGTCAGGTGGGGGTTGGTCTCTTCTACCAAGTAACAAGGAATAGGATGAGAGGAAATGGCCTAATACTGCATCAGGGAAGGTGTAGATTGAGTATTAGGAAAATTTCTTCACTGAAAGGGTTATCAAGCATTGGCACAGGCTGTCCAGGGAAGTGGTGGAAGGTTCATTGTTGAAGGTATTTAAAAGACATGTAGTTGTGGCACTTGGGGACATGTTTCAGTGGTGAACTTGGAAGTGCTGGGTTAATGGTTGGACTTGATAATCTTAGAGGTCTTTCCCAAACTAAAGAATTCTATGATGCCATATTTTCTTTTCATAGCATGTTGGCTGTGTTCTCCTTTCATCACAACAAAAATAATAGCTGTAACATGCGGCACTGTAGGCAAGGACCAAAAAAAAAAAAAAAGAAAACATTTTCAGAGGTACTTGTCTCACTGTCTTCCTGTCTCTAGAAAATGCTACCAGGTAAGCCCTACTCACCAGAGGCAGAAGCAACACCATGATTAGAGAATACTGATGAGAGACTCAATCTGCTTAATTTAATACCTTCCAGTTGCTTAAAAAGGTTGTATTTTTTCCTGTTTCACTCTTTGATTTTAAATGATTGATGCAATGGATTAGCAGTAATTAGGCTCTGTAGGTTTGCATTCTTCAACAGCCCCTAATTAGCAATGTAGCACGCTGCACAACCAGCCTGGTCCCCAAGTGCTGCGTGAGATTGCTCTTCTGGAGTGCATTGCATTCTCACCACGTGGGTTGTGGCAGCCATGCCTTCCCTTCAGGAAGAGGGAACACCATGGAGGCTGCCTCTCCAGAGCCTAAACAGGGCTTTCGTGTCAGAATTTACAGATGAGTCCCTTGTCCCTGGCGAAGAGATGGAGCTTTCCACCTGCAGCAGCTCGCCCAGGCCCTGCTCTCTCTCTCCCTCCCTCCTCTTCTTCCTCATTCACAGCTGTCTGCCACCACCTTGGTGGTGAGCAGAAATACTGAAAATGTGAGAAAATGTAAGACTGCAGAAGATATCCTCAAGCAAAAAGGCCTTTGAAAGCTGTAGATGTGACTTGACAATTGTTAATTCTCTGTACTGATAACTCCAATTTAAAATGACGGGGTTTAAAACAGCTTTCGGATCTCATTTTCAGATTGGTCTGAGCCATATCTTTTTCCTTTTGGGCCATGATAAGGGGCAAAAGCAAACTGGTGAATATGAACTTCAATGCTGATCCAGACTCCAGTAGAAATGAACCAATTAACAAAGCTGGAGATGCTCAGGGTGCCTGATTATAGATGTTTCTGCCCTTCTTCTGAAGGTGAATAGAAGATCTTCATGTATATGTATTAGGAATTTCTTTTTGTATGATCACTTTCCTAAACCATAAGTGCCCTGGAAACCTGAGGTTTGCAAAGAAAAGTCTTTTGTGCACTCTCTTTAACTAGGATCACTCCTCCCTCAGGGGAGAAGACAATAGAAGGCAAATCATTCCACAGAGCTCTACACAATATCCTCTTGCACTTTGTATTTGTCAGTTGGGTATTTATTATTCTCCTATTTTCACATTTGGAATTTAACCTGTGACTGTGACCTTTGTCCCATAGGTGAGAAGACACTTTTTCTACTTAGTTGCAGTTGTGCTTTCTTACCGGCTGCTCCTACTGTCAGTGTCCTCCTTCAGCGTTCCTGAGCTCCAAACTCGTGCTCAGAACACGCCCTTCTCTCTTGGGCGCTTATGCTGTTAAAGAGCATCAAAGGTTATACTACGCAGCATTAATAGTACTGCAAGTGCCAGGCAGCCACTCGTGGTCCCCTCCACACCAAATGTGGGAGTGAAAAAGCAAATGGCTAGTGAAAAAGCAAGTGCTGTAGCAAGGGTTTCCCTCATGCCACCATGTGCCGTGCAGGAGGATGAAGTGATGCAGCGGCACAAGGGGCTTGTGCAGCCCAGCTCAAAGCCCCAGACCCGTGGTGTGCAGAGGAACAGGGATAACTAAACCAGACATGTCTGTTCTGAGAAACATAACCTTGGGTTCGTGCTCCAGCAATGCATTGGCATAGTGCACTGAAAAAAGGGAGCAGAAATATCAAATATAAAAGCAGACTGATTCTGAGCACAGGGAGAATGAGCAAACACAAAGGAAGCTTTGACAGGAAGGACAACCTGATAGGTAGGAGTACTCTTTGAGTCATGAATGTGACCACCCATGTAGCCAAGATGTAAAAACCATGATGATTTCAACCCAGATGGACAGAGCTGTGCAGAAGTGGTTTTTTGTGCTACATCAATGAACTGGCAAGGCATCAGCTGGAGTGAGTCTGCAAGAGCAAGCCCAGATCTCCTTTGGCTGTAGCAGACACCATTTGTAAAAGGGCTCTTTCCACAATTTTTGTTTAGGGAATCAGCCATGTAATACTGAAAATTCTGTCACCCAAGTATTGTTTTGTGAATTTCATGGTTTTCAGGCATTAGCAAAAAAGTTCCATGAATTCTTCAGTTTCCGTGTGAAAACTCCTAGCATGCCTTATGAGTGGTATATATTAGATGCAAGAGTTCTGCACACGATTTGGTTTGACAAATTATCATAATTGTAGCTAACCCCCACAAAATACTCCTGATATGTGGTGACTGATGGGAAAGCTTTAAGATCTCATGATCCTAAGGTCAGAGCACAGATCTGCAGTTTACCTGCAAGTCTTTGGAAAGTAGTATTTGGAACTGCTCTCCAGTTCTTGAAAAGTTTAATTGGTAACAAGGGACAGGATGAGAAGAAATGGCCTCAAGTTGTGCCACAGGAGGTTTAGAATGGATACTGGGAAAAATTTCTTCAATGAAAGGGTGGTCAGGCGTTGGAAAGACTGCCCAGGAAAGTGGTTGAGTCATCATCCCTGGAGGTATTTAAAAGACATATAGATGTGGTGCTACATGGTTTAGTGGTGGACTTGGCAGTGCCGGGTTAATGCTTGGACTGATAATTTTAGAGGTCCTTTCCAACCTTAACAATTCTGTGATTCTACAGTCAGCAAGCTGTTAACTCATCCACGGTTATTTAGATAAGGCTTCATCATATATAATACTTTTCAGTTAGTATTGCTATCCCACAGCA
This sequence comes from Oxyruncus cristatus, assembly GCA_013399855.1. Classification (NCBI taxonomy): domain Eukaryota; kingdom Metazoa; phylum Chordata; class Aves; order Passeriformes; family Cotingidae; genus Oxyruncus; species Oxyruncus cristatus. The sequence goes on along the minus strand of VXAY01003849.1, from coordinate 1,466,873 downwards.
TTGATCTTATTACTGATTCCAGGAAATACAGATGAGACTTTTTCAGTCTAACAACATAATTTTTTTCTGCAAAGCATTAGGTGTTAGACCAAATGGTCTTCATGGTTAAGTCTCAAAAGGCCAGTGCACACCACAGTTATGGTATTATTGCATCTTTGCAACATATACCTGGAGTGTCCAGGAAAAAGAGCTGACCAGCAAATCCCAGCTGGGAGGGAGCGATGGCAACAGGACTGGTACAGTCAGTGGGACTGATCTAATAGAGGGGAGACAAGCCCAAGGTGCTGGGTAACATCCCCAAAATTTTCAGGAGTCTGCAGGGTCCCAGTTCAGCTGAATTTTCTTACTTGGGTAAATAAAAGATTTGCCAAACGAGGCACCCCTTCCTTTATATAATATCCAGCCACGTGTGCTCTGCCCAGGACAAAGAGATGTACTCCTTGGCTCCCAAGCTGTGGCATCCCACCACACTCAGCCTCCAGAGTCTCCTCAGGGCTACCATCAAGGTGGTTTTCTTTACAATAGGAGCCACTGAATTACAAACAGCATGAATCCTGTCAGAGCAAACTCTTTCAAGTGATATGTTTATGACGCTGTAATGATGGCAGTAAGGCAGAAATAATTTGACCCATCCTTTACTAATTCAATCATCTGGAGCCTTTAGAAAGCTGACCCAAATGATCTAATCATGCCATGGGAATAGACTAATGATCCATCAGAGGTTAACAGCATCTCTTTTTCCCACACTCCCACAGTCTAACAGAGATGCATGATGTGGCTCTTTTCTCTGTTCCTGGCATTCCCTCTCCATTTGCCAAGACAGTAGGCATCTCTGCTCTACTTGCTGGATATATGGGACTGTGGCATGTCTCTTCTCTAGGCTTTGAACCTTACCCATCTTTCAAATGAACAAAAAGTAATAATCAGTGAGAATGGACAGCATGGCAGAAGATCTCTAATACTGACTTCTCTTACGGAGTTCTGAGTATTTTCTGTGCCTTTGGTGTCACCTGCTCACAGAATGAGTTGGGAGCACTCCTGGCAAAATGCATTTTCTTTTCACATCCAGGATAGAAACCATGTTAATGAATATTTACAAAACTCTGACTGACGTGTTCTTAGATTGCACGATACTCATAACAACTGAAAAAGCTTCCCTTCCTGAATATATATTCTTTATGTTGCTTGCATGTGCTATTCAGCTGTACAATTGTGTAAATATTGGGCAAGCCCTGCATAGATTTTCTAACATGTAAAAATAGACAGCGGAAAAAAAACTAAGGAAGACATTTACAGAGTGTTCCAGTAATTTTATCATGCTTGCAGTATTTTCCTTCCCATGCCTGAAGCAATGGTTTGGTTTAACAGAGATATGTGTGTTCAAAGATCTGTTTCTCCTTTGAAGTTGTTAAATATGTCCTAAAAAATATCAATGAAACTGTTAAAAGCCTGATCAACTTTTACTGCCAATAAGATCTCTCTGTTTTATCAGTCCTCACACTGGGTCCAGATTTCTGTTATAATCAAAGAAATAGGCTGAATTAATGAATGATGAAATAACACACTCTGGTTTTAGATCTTTGCCATTAAAGCAAAAAAACCCCAATATCAGTCCAAAGCAGAGACAGAAATAAAACTGAGACAACATACTGAAGGTTTTTGTTAATGGAGGAATATGTACCCTTATTTTATGTGCATGCTCTAGACTGGTAGGACACAAGTCATCTGTAGGCTGGAAACTGCATACCTGTAGATATAGATAAGCCATAAGATGAAATTTGTTTACATGGTGTCCAGACTGGACCTGCCTCACAGTCAGTGACTGCTCAGAGCAGTCTGTTTCTGTAACCTCCCTGTATGCTCTGGTGGCTGGCATCCATTAGTTAAAAATAATCTTACTATTTTTAAAGTATTTTTTTGTTTTAAAAGAAAATGGATTATAAATAGATTCATTTCCTAAATAAAAATATTTTACAAACACTTTAAAATTATTTATTAAAGTAATAGTTTTAATATTAATTGAAGTAATAGTTTTAGAAACTAGCTTGACTTGTTGTTTTGGGTTTTTTTTAATATTCTTGCTCTTTTTTTCCCCTTCATTTCTTTTGTCCTTTCTTTCTCTTCCTTTCTTTCAAATGTTCCTCCTTCCCTCTTCGCTGCCTATTTTCTATTCTTCCTTCCTCTCTCTGTTTTTCAATTCTTTTATTTTTCCCGAAACAGATTTTATTCATTCAGGATGTCTCATTTTTTTATCCATTCCCCTGCCATGCACTGTAATCCCCTGGCTGGGACCAGGCTGCCTCCTGCCCCACTGCTGAGCCAGAGAAGCCATAGGTGCCTTCTGTGGGTCAGCACCCTCAGCCTTGCTGTTGACATACTGGATAGAGTCAGTGATACCTCGTGAAGTGCATCCCTAGAGGGTGTGTAACTCACACATTCATGTTGGGTTTCGTAAGGCCCCAATTCTTTCCTCAGGGGTTTTTCCATGTCTTTTTCTTGAGCCATCTGAATGCCACTGACTGAAGCCAGGCTGCACTGCACTCTCTGGTTTGGTGACCTTGCCTTCCTCTGTGTGCAACCAGCTCACAAATTCTTCTAATGAGATTTTCTATCCCCCCACTCTTATATGCTGTTCTCAAAACATACTTCCCATAGCAACCATCACATCAATAGGGCTGGATATCATCTCACAGTGCTGCTGGCTATGAGATTTCCCAGAGTGTTTTCCCTGCAGCTAAAACTGAGCAGACAGTTCTCACTAACAGATGTTTCTCATGCCATTCGTAGGTGGCCTTTCCCCACTGCCCCTCTGACATTCAGTGCCGCTGTGCCACACCTAGTTGTTGGAAACAAACTGTATGACTGAGATCCAGAAGTTCCAGTATTTGGCTCATCAGTTACAGCAGGACTACTTGCATGGCAAGGGATGCTGCATGGATGGATCAGCAACATAAGTCTCATCTCCCACAGGAATGTGTCTGTAAATGAGCTTTTTTCTTCCAAGAATTGTGCTGACAGCCCTTAGGCTCTCTCAGCCACCGTAGCATCACTTCTGCTTGATCTCTGATGCACTGGCTGTTTTGCTTAAAGGGACACAAACCCCATTGATAATGTGCAATAAGATTAGTGATATTAAACTTTCTGGCTGCTATTGAAATTTCTGCCTAATACCAAAAACTAGGGAGATTTACTAACAAAAGTGGTTGCACTTACCTGTGAATCCCATTGACAACTAATCAATCATTTCATTTCTATGAATAATTAAAAAATTCTACATGTTCAATAGAGTTTTTGTTCTGTATTTGAAAATAGATTAAGCTACCTGGATCCTATTAGGATGTCATTTGTAACTCCAAAAGAAGTTAAGAAAATCCAGGAAATAAATTAAATTCAGTAGATATAACCAATCTAATCCCAACTCCTAAAAAGTTTGCTTAGAAGGCTTTTTCCTATTAACAGCACAGAAGTTTCAGATGCAATGGAAGAGTGATAATACAGTGCCAATAGTTTTCAAAAGACTATCTGTGCGAATAATGTAATATATGTATAGCAGCCTGCTACAATTCTTAGGAAAAGTAACAATGGAAAGCAAAAATGGAGAATAATTTCTGATAGAATTTGTTCAGTCCATTTCAGTTATCAGATGATAACTGTGGTAATAATAGTGGTGTGATTGCAGCAGGAATGTATCTTTCTAAGTGGAAAATAAAAGATATAAAGAGTTTCTTAAATTTATCAGAAAAAAAAAAAATCCTTCCTGGAATGTACACCCAGAGAAATCTAATCAGCAACTAGGATCACATTCTTACCAGTAAGGGCATTTAGCGGGATAAGCTGCTTACAGAAATGAAGGATTTGTCATCTATTGATGTTTTCCAGAGAAAGCTGGAAGCATTTATAGAAAAACAGGGCTGGGACCCATGGAGGGTGTTGGCCATGCAAAATGAGTGGGACTGCATGGGGCAGGGAGACGGAGCCAGTGACAGCAGCCCTGTTGCACCACACTGCTGGGCATGGGCAAGACACCTGCCCACTCTTTGGAAAGAGGAAAATCACCATGTCCTAAAATCTGACCTGTTGCCTTTCAGCTTAGATGCTTTAGTCCAGGAGTTGGCTGATGTGCAAATGGTTTGAGATGTCTGACAAGTGCCGTTTTGGTGATCTGCAGTCTACTTCAGATAAACTATTTCCCTTTTCTCAGGGGCTATTCTCCCAAAAGCAGGACACAAATGTCCTGGTAGCCCTGACACTCACAACTGCTCACATGCCACATTCGTATATCCCGCCTGTCCACTCAAAATTGAACTGGTTTTGTCTGGGCAATCCTTCCAGCATGTCACTGTGACAAGATTCAATGCACTGACTATTCTGGGCTTGTTTTTCATTTTTCTCTTGACCATGGTCCATTTTCTGTGTTTGTCCAGGGGTTTCATTTAATGGAGTGAATTTAAAACATGGGCAATGACTAGGATTCCCTGCTCTTCTCTCCAGCACACTATACCTACTGGGTTTGACCTTTTGCAGCAGATTTTAAATCTGTTACAGTGTGTTGGGAATGGCTTCCATAAATCCCCTTTTTATCCATCCATTACTTGTATACAAGCTGGTCCCTCTCAGTTCCGTATTCCTACAAAGACAGTGCTTGTGTGCAATGACTACAGCACCGTGTTTTCACTGTTGTTTCAGCCTGTTAGAAAGCAGTTTCCAAGTCACCTTTTAGCTCTACCTCCCCAAAAGGTGATGATTTGTTTGCTTGTTTTATTTCTGCTTTTGTCATCCCACTTTCAACAGCCAGCCATGTGGACTGGACAGAAGCGAGAAAACATAACACGCACAATCTGCGGATCCTGAGTGTCTAATGGCATTTTTACTCCAGAGCCCAGGGCTTCATCCCATGCCAAATAAGCCCTGGTGATTTCCTTTGCTCAGTTAGCTGCTTCCCAAAACAATCATGCACAATGCTAAATGCTTGCCATGCTCTGCACCAGCTATCTGGCACTCCAGGAGCTATGTTGTCTTGGCCAGCCCTCATCCACTGGGGATTTGCACACTTTTTTTGTGGAGCAAAGTGAGGACAAAAGTAAGTAGAGGATCCTGAGCAGCTCAGCTCTGGGGAGGGGAGCTGAATGAAAGGGTTTGTGCTGCAAAAACCTGAGCTCTTCAAAGCAGTAAGGATCATGCCATTTTTTCTCTGGATGCAATTAAAACTTTCTCATTTGTGTGAACTGCAGCAGAGACAATTGTATTTGTTTTAAGGACTGGAAATGCTGAGGACTGTGTGGCTGTAACCTATCCTGCTTGCTGCCATCACCGGGAGACACGCCTTTAAGTACAGCCAGGAGCAATCCCCAGGGCCCCAGAGACCACCAAGCACTCCGTTTCTAGGGCACTACTGGCATGTCATTTTAAATGCACGGGGTGGCACTCAGGAGCTCTGCAGGGAGGTTCAGTAATGGAAGTGGTGGGTCTGCAACACGGGGCACGGCCAGAGGGCCCTCAGCCAGCTCAGGAATGGCCATGGCTCACATGGGACTCTTGACTTCCCTGAAGGAAGATGAAGAACTTGTCCCAAGGCAAGTTCAGTGACTTTGTTTCCACAGGCAAGAGCTTTGCACCAAATTAAGCCATTTCTGGCCAGGTCTGGAGCCGAAGTGGGGTGTCCCAAACAGAGGGAAGTGCCTCCTGCCTGCAGGTAGCCCACTGTCACTCTCCTCCCAGCATGGCAGCTGAGAAATGCCATGTGCTGGCAGGGAAAGATGATGGTGCTGGGTTTAGATCAAGGAGATGCCCCAAGCACTCCAGGATGCTCCCTTGTGTCACTGGGGCAAAGCTGAGCCCAAAAGCACCAGGAGCAAGGATCCCTTCCTTGAGGCTTTTGCTGTTTTTAACCTTATTCTGGTAACTCCTCTTTCCTTTCCCCACTAAGTGCTCAGGCCTCATCACTGTCAGTGATGACCCCTACAAAACTGAGACAAAGCAGCACTCTGCAAATGTGTGCCAGACGACCTGCACCAGGCAATGGCTTTGTCAGTGACAACAGCAGGGAGAATTGTGGTTTCTGGAGTGACAGACACTGGCAGGGGAGTGCTCAGTGCCCCAGCATGTGCTCACAGGTGGACAAAGCACAGCTCTGCCTGTCTGCCCTGAACCACAACAGGAAAAAGAAGAAATCCATGGAAACAAATCTCCTGGACAAATGTGAAGTGCTAGTAAGTGTGGGCAAGAGCCAGAAATAAAAAACAGATCAACAGTTTCCATATTAACTCTTGGGGATATACTATGTGCCACTTGGGATTTTCATGCTGGGACATGGGACTTCGGCAGGACATTGCTGGAGGCTGAGGCGGAAACTCAGCTGACATTTTACAGTAGCATCAGAAAATACCTTTGCAATGGAGAACTTCACTATCAGCGCTTTTTCATGTCTGCCTTATTATTTTTTTTGTTTTAAAAAACTCTGTAACAATTTAAATTTCAGTATGTGATCTTTCATATCATAAATCAACGTTCATGCTTATTCCTAATTTTTTCTTAAAAAACATGTGGCTGAAGATGAGGCATTCTGACAGAAGGATTCAGCACTGATGAAGTGACATGTTGCCACTTCCAATGACTTTCAGTCCTGTTCTCTGCAGACTGGGACACATGAGAATACACAGATGTGGCAGTTTAACACAGTTTTCCCTTACTAGCAAGCTCAACTGTCCTCTGTTCCTAGGTTTTATTACACCTTTTGAAGTGTACGTTGAGAGTCCCCGTCTTCTCATCTGAACTTAAGGTCACTATGAGAATTACATATCTCAGTAATTAATTAAAAAGAGTAAATCAATAAATCTGTAAACTAGCCTGAAGATCTTGATGCTGTCAAACAACTGCAGCCCAAAAAATTTGCTGCATTTACCATACAGTGATGTATTGCAGCTGCCCGCTGTCTTCTGATGCATCTGCTGTTATCAGCCTGGCGCAACCACCAGTAACCACTGTCCCCATAATGGTGTTGCTGTAAACATGTGTCCGTCTTGCAGTGGAGACTGGCTGTGTCTGGCAGCAGCAGCAGCTGCAGGACTTGTTGGCAACATCCCGTAGGTACCAGCTCATCCCCATCTGCAGTACTTGGTAGTAAGGCACCAAATGGGGCATACTGTGCATACCAAAACATATGTTTGTATCTCTAGCTCTCTTAAGGTGGTTTGGAAGGATAAACTGCTATCTTTCCCCACTGTTTTCATTCTTTTAACACCAGGTTCAGCCTGGCTGATCCTGAGGGGCCCTTCCTGGCAGAACTGGGGTGACTGCAGGCACTACCGCCTCCCCTAGGGTAAAGCAGGTCCCTGGGGACACCTGCTAGAGGCCTCTGAGGCCACACTACCCCCAGAGACCTCTGTCCCTTGCCATTTACACCAGAGAGACTGTAGGGGGGGAAAGGGACACGTGTCTGAAATGTCTAGACTTTGGGGGATCATCTGCTTCGAGGGGCCAGGTTGGTTCCTCAGTAGCTCCATAGACTTTGGGACATGTTCAGCTCCTGCCTTACAAGTGGTCACTGCTCCAGTAACTCACCTTAAGACTTTTAAATGTGAGTGTGAACAATTTAAAAATGGCATTTAAAAGGCATGGTATGAATTTGTTAGGATTTACTGTAAAAAAAAGTGAAAGAAGTTTTTATTTTTCCCCTCTGCTAGTAAGCATCTAAATAACACATTCTCCTAGACCAATAGATGTCTAAGCTGTTTCAAAAGCTCAAAAACCAAATATAGCAAAACATAACGAAACAAATGTCATAAAAAAAGTTGTAGTGAATGAGATTTTTAATTTGAAAACTGAGAACAGAAAGTCTTAGTCTCTGAAGACCACAGAACTGGAGCAAACCACAAAACACAAGGCAGAGGCATCCCACCATGACCATGGGGAGCTGGGGAGCCTGGAGCAGCCCCAACTGCCAGAAGCACTCTGCTTCCAAAGGTGCTCCTCACCCAGCTGGAAGATCCCTTTTCCCAGGGGTCAGCAAACGTCCTGGCAGAAGGCACCAGCTGGAAGAATGGACACACCTGGATGGACGTGCTGTGGCTTTGTGCAGTGAAAGCAAGCTTAGGCTGTGTTCTAAGGTAATGTATCACAGTGATCTCGTGTAACACCCCCTGATTGGAAAAACCTGGTCAGGGTTTTCCTGTGGCTGCTCTCTCACCTGACTCCAGCCAGGTCACATGGCAATTGCAGACTCTTGCCTGAGATCTTAGAGGTCCCAATGTCCCAGCTAATGGCACCCATAGTGTGTGAGGATGCAGCGCTTCCCAGCATACATTAGACAGCAGCCTTAGAGGGCAGGGCACACTGCAGTTCAGGAATGCCTTCAGCTAGGTGAGGAAAGCCTCCCACTTCTCAGCCCTGTACTCAGTTTAACAGATGCTGCGAGGGAGGTAGGGAGGAGAAGCTAAGGGTTCAGAGTAGAAGAACTTGCAAGCCAGATCAAATTTTTTTAAAGGTTGCTTTCAGTAAAATATTAAATTAAAATGCTGCTTTAAGAACAACCAGGTAAGATTAGCATCAAATATCAAAATGCCAAAGAAATGGTAAGAAGGTTTGGTTAAATAGCAAATAGCAACAGGAAATATACCTCTCTGTGCACAGCATGGAGGAAAAGGAACCCATCAATAGGGGACTAATGAAAGTACCAAACAATTAAATTGCCTCCGGCATTGCAAATGAGAGCTGTAGACAAGTATACATAAAAATTCGATTTACAAGGTCAGAAGAGGACTCATGCAGCCTGCAAAGAAGTGGCATCAGATCACACTTAAGAGATTAAGAATATTTTAACTGAACAAAGACACCCAGCTGGAAAAACTTACAGAGGTGTTTTTTTCTTGGTATTTTCAGGGAAAAGATATCATTCCAAGAAAAAAAAGGTGTCAGTAGCTTTTCATCAATGGAAGATTTCTGCTTCAGATTTTAATTTCAAAATAATAACTGATGTCAAACAAATGTTATGGGATTTTTAGGACTTGCTAATTTTTGTTTTTTCATGTTTTGTTCTCTGTTTCACAGATGCTGCTAGGACTGAAACTGCAGCACAGTTGTGTTTAACTGTTCCCAAAGTATTTTCAGACCAAACAGAAGCAGGAAACCCCAGTTTCACAAGGAAGCCTTTGTTCTAACACATGCACAAGGTTTAGGTGCTTTTTTAGTTGCTTATCTAAACATCCGCTGTTATCTCTAAGTTTTTTAGACTTAGAATCTCTAATTTGCCAGGATTACTTATCAGTGGCAGTTGTGATAACTGGAGGCATGAGACTGTTGCATTTGTTTTGAATTTATTTTAAGTATTAAGATGACACAGTCTGTGAACCAAAGTTCAAGCATTTGTACTCCTGCAAATGAGATTCATGCTGTAGACTATGTCTAAATATACAAGAAAATTTTTGTCTGAATACAACTGTTCCTCTGTCATTGTGGAAAATATAACCCTAATTAGGTAAATTTTCAGGTAGGCTTGTCCTGATGTAGAATATACTCAAGTCAATAAAACTACATAGGCATGCACCAAAGATCTTCTCTAATGCTGAATTTTGCATTTGAAAATGAAGACTTGAATTGGATTCTTGCATCTGTTACTCTTGCCACATCCCTCAAAAGGCTGATGGGACCTTGCTTTCCTCAGTGCTAAAACAGCAGGCAGCATTGCCAGTATCCTTAGCAGGTTTGGGATCAAGCCATGGGTTCAACTCTGGTTCTGTTTTATCACTAGCAGAAGGGAAGGTGCTACAACAGACTCCTTGCAAGGATTACACGTTAAAGAAATAGAATCTCTGAAGAGAAAATCAATCTAGTATTTGATGCTGGATATTTAGTCTGCCTTACATACTATCATTATTGTAACTGAGTTTGAGAGATCACTGTGACTAAGATATGAAGGTTACACAGGAATGAAAAAATTTCCTGCTTGAAAACTGGAACATAAGTCCAGATGGTGTAAAATGGCTATACAACAGAAAATTGAAAGCAGCTTTCTTTTTGAAGGCCAGAAATAAATTTTCTTGTATGAAATATCATTAAGTTTAGTATGAAGGGGTTTTCTTTTTGTTAAATTCTCTCTCTCTCTCAGATCCTTATTTCCTACCCCTCAAACTGTCTAAATCTAAATACAGTCAAGAGAAAATGAGTCTAGACTCAAGCTACCATAAATGCTTGGACGATCTCCCATTGCCTCCTTCCTACAATGAAGTGCTGTCTGAGTTTGTGCTCTAATTTCACCGGCATGAGCCTTGGCAGAAGGATGAAAGGAGAGGCCCATGCAATTTGACCTCCACCAGTACCTCTGTTCTCTCCCCCGAGGTGAACCCATTCTTGGGAACTTTCATTGGCCAAGCTGTTCATCTGAAAGAGAAGAAAGACTGTTTGCTTGTGAGGACACACACAGTACAAAGTTCTTCCGGTCACTGTTGAATTGAGAAGTAGACAGTTGCACGTGAGCTTGGCTACTTGATCTTCTCATATAGTGAAATCCTTGCCAGATTTGTTGCACTTGTATTGATAAAGGATCTAACACAGTTTTCACAGCATATTTTGACATAAGAACCTCTAAAACCTTTCAACTGAAAGGTACAGTCTATTAAGGCCACTGGCAGCAGGCGCTTGTTCTCAGTACTTTCTGTCAAGACTTTGTAAGTAAGGTAACAAATCCAGAAGTCTTGGAGTTGAAAGCAACTGGTGCAAATGAAAGGTGTTGCTTACCTGATGAGGTGCTAAATCTGCACTGCTTTTCCTCTGAAATGGCGCAACGCAGCAAACCAGACATGGTGAAGTCTGGCTACCAGACTGTGAGCAATTTCTGCTTGACTGAATCCTAGGGCGGTTTGAAATGACCAAACTGTACCCCATTGCTTAAAATTACCTCAGACCCCAAGGACTGGAAAGTGGTAAATGTGACATCAATATTTAGTAAGACCCCTGGGGAAACTTGGAGAACTACAAGGAGACAAATCTGCCTTATATACTGAGCAGATAAGAAGGATAACATTGAAAAATATAAATATGTTATACATGGAATGAATCAAAATGGCTTTTAGAGTAAAAGCTGTTGGAGTTATTTGAAGATATCAACAAACATACAATTAAGGATGAGCTAATCACCAAATCATTTTAACAATGTCTCTCCTCAAAATGCATTAAGGAAACTAAACAATTATGATTATAAAATTAGTAGACTAATAGCAAATGGAATAACTGTAGAACTTCATAAAAGCTTGTAAGTGATCATGCAAATAATGTGAAGAATTAGGAGTCACTTTTTGCTGATAACATTGAATTATTTGCAGTAGGCAATGCTAAGTCTACCAAGACCCATGAAAAGATTTTGTGAGAATATCAATAAATAATGCAATGGCTGAAGAAATTCAATGCTGATAGATACAAATTAATGCAAAACCAGCCCTAATTACACCTAATTCACAATAATGGTCTCTAAATGAGCTATTCCTACCCAGGAAAAAGATCTTGTAACCCTTGTGAGTATTTCTGTGAAAATTTCAGCTTAGTTCAGGGCAGTGATCAAAAAAACTAAACTGAATGTTAGGAATTATTAGGAAAGAAATAGGGAATATAAAAGAAAACATCATCATACCAGGCTGTATATGCCTCTGGAATGACAACAGTGTTTTCAGTTCTAGTCACATCAGCCCAGGAGGTCTGTCCTAGAGCTAGAGAGGTGTAACAATGGGCAGCATGGATAAAAATACAGAAATACAGAACAGTTTTTACCTGAGAAGAAAATATACACCCAAATAAAAGAAACTCAGGTGCAAGGGACAAAGGAGGATAATTCTATGTGCCAGTGGTGGGAAAGAAACATGAAAATCCCCTTGGGCTTTAGAGGAGGGATATGCACAGCTTATCACCTCCAACAAGCTCCTCTGAATTTACCAACCTTACATTTTTATTTGTAACCTGATCACAGATAGGTAACAACATTTCTCCTGTATAAGATCAAATGAATAGTAGAGCAACTTTTCAAAGCCCAAGGAGTAAGGGTAACAAAGCTCACAGCTTTTACACACTAACTGAAATAAACACAAAATTTCATATTTTAAAAGACAAAAACAGTTTTACAGTTGAGCTTTTCCTAAAGTGGATGTGGTTCCCATATCAATCCACAGTGGATTTCCTGTCTAATTACTCATCCACTCATCCCCCTAAGCCATGTAAAGACTTTCCACTAACAAGAGCCTTCTGCAATAGGTTCCACAGGTCGATTATCTGCTGCATGACAACCCCCCCTTCCTTCTTCTGTTTGTTTTGGGACTGCCAACTTCCACTGATGCCCCTAACTGCAACACAATATATTGAAAGGATCCAGGCTGTCAAAGCACCAAATAATAATATGCACGGGGCCTGTTGACATGTCTTTGAGAAGAGACATAATTTAACAGAAGACAAATAGGAAAGGAGTATAACAGAAAAGCAATATGAATTATACTTTCTCTCCAGTTAGCAGCTTTGGTGCACTAAGAAGAAACAGACTCTCTGGTAGCTGTGGCAATGCTAATTCACCCACAAACCAGGTGGAAAAACAAAAGTATAATTTCAATTGTAATTATTATTCAGGCCACAGTTCATCCTGATCTAATGGCACCCTAAAAATATTTTCTTTCAAAATAAGTTTTTATTTTCTGCAGTCACAGATCTATCACACATTAGCTATTTTATCTAATGTACCGCATTTAACTCTCTGGTCTAGTTGAAATACATTTGCCCTGGGAGGGTGTAAATTACCCAGATTGCCTGCCTGTGAGAAGGTGATCTTGCTAAAGGCACTATACCTGTGTCAGGCAGAACCTCATGGCTGTTGCTCAGCTGGAGGCCATGGCCTCTGGGCCTCCCAGGTGGAAAGGATTTGCAGAGTTCTGTCTTGAAAAACAGAGCTGCCCATCAGCTTGTTGCTGGGAACGTCTTCCTGGTCTTGGCAGCCAGACATTTCTGGTTCAGTCTGGCAACAAAAGGACAGCTGTCAGTCTACATATCAAAGTGCTTTGGGCAAGGCTTGCTACAGGATGCTAAGAACCATGGCATAGTATGTGCCTTGTTCTTTCCTGTGCACACAGACTTGTAGCCCATAGTAGTAGGGCATATGAGCAACCAAAATCACTCTGCGTTTTGCAGCCCAGCTCTACTTCCGTGGGAGTTGGGACTATAGCAAATAACACTCAAATTATTATTGTGAAGTAGGACTGAGTTTGTCTTTAGATCATTAATTCACTTATGACTTCAACTGTCTTTTATTGTTGTCTTATGTCTCTTCTCTGCCCTTTGGAAATAATTTTCATTTTTGCTAATCAGCCTAGTAATCAAAGCCTCCAGTTCCAGATGCAAGTTCCCACTCACAAAGTCCCTGAAGGGTTGATTGCTGGAAACCAGGAGGATATGCCAGGGAAGGAAACACTCAGCTGAAGCAGCCATTCACTGCTCTTATAAGCAGGAACATGGGTATTTGTGCTAACTCAGTTCTTCCATTTGCATGAGCAAAGCAGATGGGGGAAATTTTTGATTTAAAATAACGCGTTAATGCATGTAAACTACAGCTTGATATGTGTAATATCTGTTAAGATAGGGGACAGATTTTCTATTCTCAACTGGCTCTGAAAGGCTATAGAATCATAGAATCACAGAATATTCTGTGCTGGAAGGGACCCACAAGGGAAACAGTCAAAAACAAACAAAAAATGTTGAGTTCCCTTCCAACTCAGAATATTCTATAATTCTGGTTCTGAGTTTCTCTAATGCATTGTTTGTCATAAAAACTTGGCTGATTATTCTTGCATAATTTTATGCATAATGATTTCTGATCCCATAAAAAGCAACAATGTGACTTGTGGAACGAATTTGTAAGTATGCTTGCAGGTTTATTTTGCCATTCTTTAACTGCGTTTATCCCAGAGGCTCAGAACAAGAGTTTTAAAGGTATTCACCGCTGGCCTAAGCATACTTTCATGTCTGTTAATGCAAATTTGCCATCCTGGTTATGTTTTTCCTGTGGACTGTTGGACAAATTTACCTCAGTTGGGAAGCAAGGACATTTGCAGTTTTTAAACACACTCTGAAGTAGTCTGATTAAAAACAGGGCTACTTTAGACATCGTGCCAGCAGCCCACTCTATATTTACTGGTTTAGTTCTGGGATTCTAATTCTCTCTCTGTCCTCCCAGTACAGAAATCTGGGTGATGAAAGAAACTCCTGATGATTATTTTGGTTTGAAATCAGTTTTTCTAACTTTGGTGTCTCCTAATCCAGGTTTGCATAGCTTCTGGGTGTCCTGCCACTCTGAATCTCTTTTTCTCTCCAGTAAAGCACCACATGGTCTTTGCATGAATTAGCAAAACCCTTCCTGTCATGTAACTTATGTGATGTGGACTTCTGAAGCTGTAGTAGAAAGTGGAGGGAATACAAGTGCTGTGCGCATAACTTGGTGTCTCTGCTCGTACCATTAATAAAATATCTGAATAGAAGCTAAACACACTGACAAAGCTTTCCTCTCTATCATTTCCTTTGAAAGCTTCTTAATTTATTTGTGTGATTTCCAGGCTAAGTGTTGGTAGGATATGAAGTTTCTGTGATATTGGGGGAGTGTATCTCAGATGCTGTAATGTGTTCACACCAGACTGTGCTAGGTCCCTGTTGGGCTTGTGTTTATTTTTAAACTGGTCTTTGCAAACCTACAAATCTAAATAATGGAGTTAGTGAAGGCTCAATTACACACAACAGCCAAACTGAGCAATCCCATGTGGCATAGCCTCTGCCAGAGGAGCACTGGATGACTCCCTTGATAACTCCCAGGCAAACCAGAGAAAGGAGAAGGCTATGTGCAGTATGAAGATTTTATCTGTGTGTTCAGTGTCCATTGCCCCGGCAATCCATTTGATTTTGGCCATACACTTCCCATGCCTCTGTGACTAACTCTCTGGGGCCAGCTGGGGTTAAAGCAAACTTCTGTTTGGATTTTTCTGGAGTGAGGAAAGGAGACAGGGTAAGAAAATGCCAAATATTTTGGCACAGCCAAGTGCTCTGAGATTTCCTTCAAGAATAATGATTAACAAATGTTAGCTAAGTCTTTGCTGAAACCTCCTTAATCTAATTCTTGCAAGGACCAGTTTGAGTCTGGAATACTAATGGTAATGTTAATCCACCCATGCATAGATTAATGTAGTATTTGAATGGAAATGTCTGCTGGTGTGAGGAATAGCTCATGGATGTGGCCAGACTGCCGAGCACGTTGTGGCTCATGCAGCCTGAGACCAAGGTCTTGCACTGACATGCCAGCCTGCGCAGCTCTGATTGAGGCTGACGTGAAAGATGTGAGATGCTGTGGCAGGAGGTCAGCAATGTGGGAAGCACTGGGTCACGCTGTTGGTGGACCAGCAGCAGCAGAGAGGGTGGCAGGCAGCAGCTCAGCACTGTGGAGGCTTAGGTCCAGGGGACTGTGGAGAGAGATCCCTCTCCTCCTGTTCGATGCCTGCCTGGGCAGCAGAGAGACTTTGGGATGGGGAACATGTTAAAACTTAGCTTAGTAGTTTGTCAAATCCCTTTTTTTTGATGTGTTATGTGATAAATGATCACTTTATGCTCTTGAGTTGTGCATGTCCAGTTTATGGAATCTCTTTATGCCTGGTTAAAGATGTTCCACACAAACTGACCTTAAAGAGAGGCCATACCACATTTTGAGCCAGGATCTACTCATGTTCACCTTTCCAGGTTTTCCTGTGCTGGCATTGTAGGTTGCTCCCCCAGCTTGATAGAGCACATTGCTGTACCAAGACATCAGCCTCCCCATACAAGGTCTTCTAGTGTCTCTTCATGACCGTGGTGACTTCACTGACTACAGAGAAGATCCTTCTTCCCTTTGATTCCATCTCCTCCAGCCTTTGTTACTCCATCACACTCCCTCGTGTAAATTATAGATGTATGTAAATTATTAATTCATACTGATGATCCAAAAATGCTACAGTAGTAAAAAAACCAGAGCCTTAGTAAAGTAAGCAGTTACAACAGATGAAAAGTGTTCTTCCAATAGTCTGAAGTTACAGGATAGCAACAAGATAAAATGAGACAAATTGATCTGTGGCTATCTTTTGTATAACCCACTAAATCCAGTGATGTCCCACAGCTTATTTTGTCTGTGTTATTTTCAAAGTAATAAACCCTTACATACTGAAAATGCAAAAAGTGTCTGTATACAACTAAAAAAGTTAACTTCTAGTCTCTCAAAAAATGCATTAGTTTATTTCCTTTTTCTTAATCTTAAGGTACAAATTAAGTGTGTTCTCTGTATTTCAGTGCCTTTGCTGTATATCTAGAAAAAGTATTACTATGTTGACATGGAAAATTATAGAATAGATATGAAGGAAAAATGTCAGGTAACTGGCAGTGTCAGCTCAATGAGCAATAAATCTATTTCTGTAGGTCTGCTACATCTACCACAAAATGCAGTTTTAGTTATGTTTCCTTGATTGACATATTTTTTATTCTGTAAGTGTCAGGCTTGTCCCGCACTTGAGGTTTTGCTGGGATGGATGAAGTTATCTGGATTTACTAAAAATTAATCCGGTTTTTCCTTTTTGCACCTTCATTTTTTAAATGCCTTCCTTACCTTTGCAGTATTACTTATTTAGGATGGGGCTTTAGCTATTCTCTGCATATTCCCTATGTTAGCAATCATTCTACAAACAACAGTACCCATCCCACTGCAGTGACACATCTCATTTTAGAGCATAATGGTAAAGCAGCTTTTAATTTATGAAGTTATCATATTTACTTGATGGTTCTGCCTGGTTTTGCCATGGACGTTTTTTAGTAATTAACCTAAATAAGTTTACTGAGGTTTGTATTCCATTTTCCGGTACTTAACAAGAACAAAGCTTGATGCTGCAGCCATAGCCTTCACCCAATTGCAAGCATTCAGTCATCCATTTGTTTCTGGAAGAAAAAGATTTGTTGCCCACTCTGCTCTGCTGGCGGGCAGCATCCATACCTCAGAATTTAAGGTAATTTACATTTAATTTCTGTAGCTCTCTGTGCAGATTTAAGGATTTGACTATTTATTCCACTTTGATTTCTAGACACAGAAGTTCAAAGGACCTACATAATGGTAAAATATGTTAGTAAGTGCAGCTTTAAACACACGCCTTTTTTCTTTGCTTCTTCCTGCTCTCCTGGAGATCATCTCCCTGAGCTCTGCCTTGACTTTTCCTTGACTTAGCCTTTGTCCTGCAGTATTTCTTGTAGCCCTCCACTTCAGCAGTCTGCTAGAGTGCTGTTTCACAGCCACACGCTTTTTCAGCCTTCCCCCTTGGATGTATCTGGTCGGAAAATGTGACTGGGAAATGGGACATTTGCCTGTACAGTACAGAGGAGTGACAAACACAGGTGTGCATTGTTTGACTGACCAGATACAGAGAACACTATAATTTTATATATAACTTCATTTCATCCTTTATTCTTCTTAACATTTGCACTTCATTATAACTTCATTTCATCCTTTATTCTTCTTAACATTTGCACTTACAATTTTTTTTTTTAACTCTGGCAGCTACCATTCACCTTTATCAGTAGTTGCTGGTATTTCTTCTTGGCTTTGTTTTTCTGCAATGTTTTGGTTTTCTGAGTTATGACTGAAATTAAATCGTATCAGCATGTTTTCTTCTTATTCTACTGTTTCAATGCCTGAAGTTCTCTGTATGGCTATGAAAAGAAAAAAAATAATGAAAAGTAAAAAGGATGTAATGCAATGTTTGCCCCCAGTTTTCATTCAAATTGTAATTTTGCTAAAAAAAACCAAAAACCACCAGAATCTCTAGATTCAATTATGACCTCAAACCATCTCTGCCTTTCTTATCTGAAAGAAGACCAACTTTCATTTCAAAAAGGCTTCTACTGAAATCCTCATGTGTCTTAAATAACTTAACTACCTTAATTCTGCATTTTTGATTGCTTTAATCCTTAATCACCAAGAACAAAAAGGGTTTTTATTTTCCAGCAATGAGGAGAGTCCCTTCAAGCAACAGTTCCACATCCCAGTCTCTGCTAACGCATTTTTTGTCCAAGAGTCACTAAACAAAGCACATAAACAGCAGTGGAAGCAGAGACCAGAAACCAGCAGTCCAACGCCAGCCTCCTGCTGCAGAAGTATTTGCTTATCAATGCCAGAGTGCCCTTTTTGCTATGCCAGGAATGGCAGGCATATCGCTTTTTGTTTGCCTATATACTGTTCTAATTATTGCTCCACTATGAGCATGTTTTAATTCTCAGCCCAGCCATCTCTTGGGACTCACTTTCATTCAGTACAAATGTTCTCATTATAAAGACTTAACATGAAGAGAATATAAATGAGAAGATGAGTGCATGCTAAGAACCTGCTTATACAGAAACTGTACTGATCAAAGGAACAGCAGAGTAAAACATGTCAGCATTAACATGCTTCTATTTTCAGGGTTCAAACAGTTTCCTTTCCCATAAGAATAGTGTGATTTCTTGTCTCTGAAACCAGGCCAGGAAAGACTTTGTTTAACTGAAATAAAAAGTGCTAAGTGTTTCTACAGAAGATTATGGTACAGCACTAAAGAGCTCTTCGAAAGCAAGTGCATCTTCAACAGTTTCAGAGATTATCGCTTGTAACTATGTGAAAACTCACAGAAGAATCAAAATTCCAAAAGGTTTTCACAAATTAAATTACTATGTGACCATGACTTGGAACAATTTTCATAAAGCTAAAACACCACTTACTTTATCCAAGTGATCACTGATCACTCAGCTGACCCACTCACCATGTCGGTTCTGGCAGGGTGCATCCCTCAGCAACTGCTTTTGTCCGGTGGTTTTGGGCTGTCTTTGCCGCTTTAGGATCAGATAGTATTCATTGCCAGATGAAGACTTCAGCAAATGGTCATGCAGGCCCTCCTCTGACCTCTGTCACTTTGAGTGAGACCAGAGGCATCTCTGCAAAGACATCAATATCTTTGGGATTTCAGCAGCAACTTTCCCCCTCTTCCAAAGGGATGGAAACAGCTGAAAGCCACAGTGCCAGTTCAGCCCCTCATTTTTTCAGGCCAAGGCAATATACCACTAACAGCTGAACTGAGGCAGAAGGCATTCACAGATAAAAAAGTGTTTTGAAAAAGGTTGTGCAAAACCAAGTACCAGGCTAAAAGCAGAGTGAAGCAACCCTCATGTGTCTGGCTACCAGTCTCCACCTGAGGCAACCAGATTCCCCTTCTGGCTTCCATGGGGCTGCAGCTGGCTCTGCAGGTAGTATTTCATCTGCAGTGAAAAAGTTTCAGTTTACAATTCGTTTCCCAGGCATATTCTCAGACATAACTGAATTTAAGAAGCAAATGTATGTTTTTACTAAATTTCAATTTACAAGCTCTACTGAGTGCAGTGGCTCTGCTTGTCTATTTTTCCTGCGTCCTGACTACATAAATAGTCTAACAAGAATATATGAGTCATGTCCAGAGTGACATAAAAATGAAACAGTATCATTCTTGTCACCAGAATGAAGCATGGCTCACATACTGATCCATGACACACTTACATGGTCTTTAGGCTAAAATAGCACACACAAAGGTGTGCAGAATTATAACCAGAAATTTCTATAAATACGTAACATGAAGCCTCTTGAATTCTAACTTACAGACTGTATAACCTTGTCATGAAGTAGTATTTTACCAGAGCATCACACTTACTGCAGTAGGACCATCAACAGATACACGGCATTATCCAGTGAGGGTCCCAATATCTGCATATAGTGCCTGAATCTGACTTTAAGTTCCAATCATTTTAGCTTTAGATCACCTTCAGTCAACACAGAAATGCCATTTAGTCTCCTTTGCACAACGACTTTGATGCACTTCAGCTGGTGCATTACTACCTAGCTACCACACTGGGCATCCTTACGCCATGTGCTCCCACACTTGGAGACATTGGTTTCTACAACAGTTTCCCTTCCTTAATCAGAGAATTGGTGTCTGTTAGTCAGGACTTACATGGAGCTACTATCTCTCTGGTTACTCTATCAACTCTTCAACACCGCTGATGCACAGCTCAACAGTGTAGGCAATTTATAGCACAGGCTGCTCAGATATTCAACTCGTGCCTTCCACAACTTCCACAATACTATGCCTAGGCCAAGCGCTGATGTCAGGAAAAACTTCTCAGTGGGTCATGGGCAGTCCAAAGACTTCCAACTATACTAGTCCTGGAAGCCGAGCTACTACTTTTAAATCTGTCAAAGACAGCTCTACAATCAGCAACGTAGGAATACTCTTGAAGATGAGCAAGCGAGAAGGTAGACCTGAAAACAAAACATGGACAAACTTGCACCATCTGTTTGAAATGCCAACATTTTCCCAGAATAACCTGTGCATCACTACCTCAAGATATTCCCCAAATGAAGTGCTTATTGAAGCAACAGAATTGTCTGAAAAAGATTTGTGAGTGTGAGGAAGGCAACATATTTATTTGTTCTGGTGGATGCAGCTCAGAGCTTCACACCTGCCTCTATTAGGTTCAGTTTCTGTGTATCTGCATCCTTCAGTGCTCATCTCACAGCTCCATATAACAGCTTTATCCTTCAATTTGGCAGCCAGGCCTCACTGACAGTGAAAAAAAAATAAAAATTGAGAAAGCAAGAGGAAGGGTTTTCATAAGAGAATGAATCCAGACGCAAGGGTTTTTTACCCAATTGTTCTGAATTTTGTGTAAATTAATGGTCGTGTCTTGTCAAAAGCAGAAATAAAGGCTTTATCCCACAGTTCCTGATCCAGCAAAACACATCTCTCCTTTGGGCTTTGTGTCAGACTCACCACAGCACATCTCAAATGATGCCTACGTTCAGGCCATTAACTCTCCTAAAACTTTTTTGGAGCCGCTACTCTTGGTGCTATCCATAAGAACGGAATGAGCAGGGTCTCTAATAACGAGGTCACCTATCAAACTGCCTGGACATAAATTTAGTGATTAATTTCTATAGTTTTACTTGAAACATGACAACAATGACTGTTACAAGCTGAATGATATAAAAAGGCCCTTAATCATGGTAATGACTTGCACAGAGGAAATGGAGATGACAGCTTTCAGATATAGGCTGATAGATTCAGACAGAATACAATAAATTTCTTTCCTGTTTTCACAGCTGCTTTTGCGTTCTTACGTGCAAGTTGGATTTAAATTACTTGATAGCATATGAAAAGCTACCTCTCAGTGATCTCCAGGGATGATTTCAGATTTATTTTTTTAATCATCCTAGAGTGTTTTGAGACTGCTCCTTAAACTCAAATTTGACGTTGAAGAGTGGACCTCTGGGAAGCTGCACCCAGTATTTACTTCTAAACCCATGCTGCCTAGAATATAAACTAATTGGTAGAGCTTCAAAGTTTGCCCTTGAAAACAACAATAACTTGGGCCTAGCTTCTGCATGATTTCAGCACCCAAGCTCTAGATCAGTATGTTGGCACAACATCTGCAGTCAAGTCAATCATGTGATTCATAGGAGCACGATTTCTGTCAACCTTGTTACTTGCAAGGACTTAACTTTATTTAAGTCTATTTGGAGACAGATGAAAATGTACACACAGTGCAAAGGAAAAATACTTTATTGTGAACATGGCATGTATGAAATGCACCTCCGAATATACTGCTATATATCAAATGAGATTAAAAAAAAAAGTTCTGACATGAGATAAATGAACACTGCTTGAGACCAATGAAGAACATGCACGCAGCTGTTCTAACAGCACAATTCTGATACCAATCACAACATATTATATAGCTTTTATGACAATGTTTAGAAAAAATGCAAAGATGGACCTACTCCTGCATTATTGTACATCACCCAAATCTTCAGTGAAACTTGCAGGTGTGTGGAGGGAACAATGAGAGCAAACTGACACTCCATCTCAGGCAGCAGAAGGCAGAGATGGAGGAAACATCAAAAACAAAAGACAAAACCACTATTCTACAAAAGTAAAAAGGCAAATATTATCCCAAGGAATATCATTATTTGCACAAGAAATCTTAATTGCAGCATCCTGACTCCATTAAAGCCAACGAGAGTATGCCATTGAGATCAGTGGAGCCTGAATTTCATACTGAAATTTAAAACATTCTTGCATTAGTGTAAACATCACCAGAAAAATGTCAGCATCTATACAAGTATTCAAGTGCTGTTTAAAAAAACAATAAAAAATAGACAACGCTAACCCAAAATGCCAGTACAAATCCAAAAGGCAGATAATTAAAAGAGGGTGGTTTTTGTCAAATATACATTTTGAAGTATTTAAAAACATCTATTTCTTACTATTTGTATATCATTGTTAGGGAACGAATATATGAGAAAAAACTGAGTTATTTACAATGATAAAGGAAGGGCACAGTGTTTGCTCAGATTTATTTGAAACCAGTATTTTTCCACTTTGGAGTCACGACATATACCTGCACACTCAAACATGTTTCAAAGCAGTGCAGAGAGATGGCTGTACTTCACTGTTATGAAATATAATCCTTCTGTGCAAGTATTTCCTCATGAGCCATTTACACCCATTTATATTTTCAGTTAAAAAAAAAAACCAACAAACCAATCTTAAAAATTTCTTGTAGAAATATTTCGTCTCTAAACAACCTGATGAGATTTTACAGTCATGCATTTGGAGATTCAGAGTCAATACAACTTTTCCATTTACTGTTAGAGTTGTGCCTGTCTTCAAACAGTTCTTTGCTAATTTTTGTGCGGATCTCAGGACTGGATAACAGCGCCTTTATCTGATTCAGTCTGGGTAACAGGGCCTGTGTTTCTCTGCGTAAGGCTTCCTTTGCTAAGTCTGCTTCATGGCTCTTTCCTAGAGGAAAGGAACAATATAATACATTTTAAAACAACTAATTCATTTAGAATCATTAATGTACGGAAAGACATATCGTATCCGGTTTGGACAGTACTAAGTGCTCAGTTTTTGCCCATATTGAATTTTTATAAAAAGATACTTCATCAAAAAATATAATTTACATCAACAAATGCTACCAAAAAGTAAAGAACAGTACAGTGTCACATTTAGGAGAAATTCCTGTCATGTTACATACTGTGTAATAGTATCTGCAACGAATATCTGTAGTGGTAATTTTTAGCCTGGGATTGACTGCCGTTGACTAGGAAACAGCACGTGCTCTCACACGGAGCAAGCAGCCCTGCGGCAGTGCCAAACACTCAGGCGGAGGGCATCGCTTCCACTTATGACAAAGCCTTTTCCACAGCCATTCATGTCCATCCAAAAGACAAGTGCAAAAGGTTCAGTTTCTCTTCAAAAGCAAGGAAGGGATTCTTGGTATCAAGAGGAAGTGAAGACTGGAGCTGCCTGCTTCACCATTCTTGTCTTTTTTCCACTGTCCATCCCTCCCAGCATTCAACAGATTTTCAGCAGTGTAAGCACTTATTAAACCAGTAGACAGCGTCCTTCAATTCAGAACAAACTTTTGATAAGAGACTCACAAAGCAGAGTTCCTGTCACCCAGCACCACTTAGCAAATTTCAGCAGGGAGCTGGGACATGTTTTTGTATTATTCTTGGTGGGATATTTGCTCCCGGCCTTTTTGCACAGTGCTCACTTGCTGTTATCCTTGTCGCTCCCATTCTTACTGCCACTTGCTGCTTCTTCAGTTTTCACGGGGCTTCCATCAGTCTCTCTGGTTTTGTTTTGCGTTTCTTCTAAATATTGTTGTACAGCCTTCAGCACCGCGTTCTCCACCAGCCTTTTGCTGAGGCTCACCAGCTCTGCATCGTCTGGCTCTGCTGCATGTTTTTCACCTATGCGTCACAACAGACAAGAGAAGGAATTCATTGCCATGGAAAGAGCAGCTGTGATTGTATCAGGAGCCTCTGTCTGAGCTGGATTTTAAGTTATTAGCTGCCTCTTCCTGATTGTAAAAAGTAATTTCCCCTCCCTCAAGCTCAGAAACAAAAGTGTTCCATAAAGATGTATACGGTATATCAGATCAAAAAGATTTCACTGCTTATCTGTATTGTAACACTCCATTAAAAGCCAACAGCTTAACACTATGAGCACTCACTCAGAAGAGTAAGTGTGCAAATTTAATTTCTTTTGGCCAATGATCATCTGTGACATCTGGGTAAAGATGAAGAACATGGCACAAAACAGATTTACCCTTTAGTAGCATTTAGGTGCCTCCGTTTTGTGATTTTGCTTAATAAATCCAACATTATCTATTTATTCACTTCTTGTAATTCAGGAGCTTCTCATGGGAAAAATTACTAAAATAAGCACAGGTTAGAAATATTTTTTTAAACAGAGCATAAACTTAAAAAACCATATACTCCCTCCCTGCCTCTCTTCTGTCTTCTAACTTAAAGCTCTGATATCTAATGATTGCAAGTCCCAGCAGTCTATTCTTAGATATCTGCTGACAAAAGCAAGAAGCTCGCACTTCCCTGCTTTGCTAGGACTTTCTATGAATAAACATTTACAACAAAACAATTACATACATAGTGAGGATTCGCATACATCGTGACATCTAATTTGAAATGGTACTTTTCCATGAAACATTTTCCCAATAAACTATACAGCCTACTACAGAATCCTCCTTTTATGAAGAATGCATTCCATGAAAAATAAATTTTATTGCCCAGTTTCCACTGGCCATGCCATTTGCCACTTCACAGTCTCCTGCACTAGGTAAATAACTGTTTTCCTCCATTTATATTTAAAGGTCATACTTTTAATGTCCTCTTCTGGAGTTTGCATTCTGCAATTAGTAACAAGAGGCTGCTTAGTTGCACTCATCTGGTGAGAGATATTACTGTATGCTCCCAACACAAAGCTTTGTACTGTTCAATTACCTAAATTTGCCCTTTTTCTTGTATGGAAATTTATTCAAGTTTGCCTGCACATATAGATTATAGTTATAAAATACTTTTATTAGTCTTTCTAGTGGATTGCAAAACCTAGGAGTGATTTCACTGATAAAACATAATTCATAGGGGGATTCAAGGAGGAAAGGGAGAAGTAAACAAAACTCTTCATATTCAGATGAAGCACCTGTATTAGTTGTTAACATGAGAATTCCGCTCTGAAACAGCAAGACATACCAAACTCTTCCAGTTCTAGGTCTCCACAGCACTGTTACTGTGGGGAAGGAAGAATTGAACTCTCCAGCTGAAGAATCAAGACTAGACCACTCCATACCACCAGACTGCTCCACGTTCTCTGACTCACTGCTTACCATGTCACTATCTCTGAAGCCTGGGTTTAGGTCTATCCTTTAACTTATAGAAAGGAGGGATTAAATTCAGACCCTTATCTCTCAGAACACCACACAAGATATATATGAGCAGCATCTCCTCACAGCTTTTCTGAACTGATCTCACAAGCCCCTTTGAATGCAGCCCTTTAATTCCTAATTTCCTTTGCTTTTAGCAAAGATGCTCGAAAAATGTGTTGGAAGTCCCAGTCTATTTATTCACTAGGAAAAAAAAGCAATATTGTTGTTTTCAATTCCAGAGTTTCTCATTTTTCAGAATTGCTCATGGGTCACAGAAATCGTTACTCACACAGTGCTAATGATCAGTCCATGCAACTCAGAACAAAATCAATGGGAAATATGGTGCTCAGCCACTCTTACACTTGACCCTGCAGTATTTAATATGCAGAATATGACTAATCAGTCACAGAGGCCTCCAGATACCACAAAACAGTAGTGACTGTATTTACTTAGAATGTAATTTTACTTGTAGTACATCATGTATTATTCTTACAGTCTTAAAAAGGACAAAACTCTTCTGTCATAAGTACTTTCTGCAAAACAGTTCTCATTTACATATATATGTATAAAATCCATATATCTGCTGTTGCATTTATACTTTCAAACTAAATAGATAGTGCACTTGTAGGTAATTTCTCAAGCATTGAAAGAGATTCCTTAAAATGAGCCTTTTAAATGTAGAGTTTATACAGCTACAGTAGAATGATTTTGCATTTTTTTGTTTACTTTTAATATTTTGAGATATTCATGGGTCATCAACAGTCTAGGCTCAAGTCTGTAGCACCTCCTAAGTGAGCTCTGCTCTCCCACCAGAAAGACATACACAACATCTGACTGACATGCAAATGCATGGACATCCCTGCATGAAGACTGTGCTTGGATTTATCCACCTGGCCACCTTGGTGGACTGCCACATGGGGCTATATGATTCCCCGATGCTCTGTTTATATTCTCATAATCCTTAAACAGCAGTTGTGAGAGTGTCTGCAATGCTGCGGTTCATTGGCAAGGAAGCTGTACACTGTTGTGCCATTCCTACTCATGAGTGTTGATAAAAACAAACAGGTCATGTAATAAAACTGAGTATTGATCATCTATATTTAACACACATATATGTCCTTCTATGTCTCTCCCTCCATGATGCATCTGCTGTTCACCTGCTTCTTAGATGAACACAATTCCTTTGCAGCTGGCAAATGCTTCTTTGTGTGGACTGTCTTACATTATTGGAATTATCAGAATATCAGTCATTGCAGATATGAATGTTTCAGATTTAAAAAGAAGGTTTCAAAATTCAGACTTGCTCTGTTTGTAAATTCTGTTCTGAAAAGGGAACAGATATACCACAGGACTGTATTTGCATCAATGCTGTAATACTTAATTCTGTGCCTATGAATAAAAAACTTCCCCTGTCTTCTCATCCATGTGGCTCAGAATAAAAGGGAAAAAACCCTTTCATTTTATCCCAGAATTCTATTCCGTAATTTTCAAAATATGAAAACAAATTCATACCCTGTGAGTGTACCTCAGTGCATCCATGCTTAGAAGTGTTTTTTATTACTGAAACTGAAGCATACCCCTTGTCCTGAAATGACCACCATTTTTTACAAAGGAAACTATCAACCGCACAGAATTATTCAGAAGGCACTTTATGATCCTACAGCCAGATGCTAGCAGTTATGGACACGAACCAGATGCCTGCATCCAAATCCAAGTTTGGATTCAAATGCACTGCTATATCTCTCTACTGGACTAGGTTCACTTTCCAAGGGTACACCCCCTTCCACTTCACAAGACTGTGATCTGAATTTTGAAATACTGTATTGGAACAAATCAGGTATCATGGTCCTCGTGCAGCACTTTCATGGCCCTGACACAGCCTAGAGTGTATGTAAATATCTCAAATTTGGGGAGAGGCAGGACTGTTACTTGAATTCCTCTACTGTTTATATGACTAGTCCATTTTTTTTGGTGACAGATTTAATTGAAAAAAGGTACAGTAGATCCCATTCATAGAAAAAGACAGTTTTACAACCTTTTACCACCTACACTCCAAGACAATGTTCTGCAATCCTCTTCTCATGGCCTCAACACACTGGGCTTTGTTTTTCCTTCCAACAACCTTTCTTGAGAACAAAATAATGACAACATGGGGAAAATTATAAAGGAGACCCTTGGTATTTTGAATAGGTGACCAAGAATAGTGGGGAAATCTGCACTCTGGCAGCAGAGGTTCTGCTCTGCACCCTGGGGAGGACTGTGGAAACACACATGGCTCCATCTACCTTTTGGTCTATTAGTTTTCTAACACAGTTTTTACAAATTCTAGAAACAAAAAACCCCACACGGGACTCAGGCAATTTTCCAAAAACTAAACATTAAGAAATTCTTTCTGAATGCTGGAAAACTTCATCTTCCTACTTACATAGTGCCTCATAACAACATCAAGGTGAGCCAAGTTGCTGTTGCATATACACAAAGCTTTCACCACAAGATTCCCTTTCTATAGTGACTCCTCAGTGGCTCCAACTCATAATAATCCCTCACCATGATTGACTATTAACCCCTCTGTACAGAAGCAAAACTGTGTGTACAGTACAGCAGAACAGAAGGAAGGCAATAATTATGCTAACTACTGATGGAGTAAGAAACCTTCAGCAGAAGACTTGCAATTATTTCTGTACATGGTGGGGTTGGAGAAAACGAAGGAAGGATGATGAAACACACGTCAGACAGATTTCAGCATGTGAATTCATACACTTTGCAATGTCAATGGTTCTGCCTTTATCATGGTTCCCTATCTCTATGTTAGAAAGGAAAGGCTAAGACTGAAGACATAATTTATACTCATAATGCCCAGACAGACACAGACTATTGCAAGGCTTCTGTGCCCAGCTGCAGCCTGTGTAAACATCTAGTTTTTGTGAAACTAATTCAAAATTAAATTAAACCTCATTGACTTCTATGAGAACTGGATAAAGTTCCTATGCCTGCATACTGAACTGTAATAGACCAACATGTTGAACATCTTCTTTACTGAGGAGTTTCAGAAATATTTGGTAGGCCATATATATTAACAGA
This sequence comes from Oxyruncus cristatus, assembly GCA_013399855.1. Lineage (NCBI taxonomy): Eukaryota > Metazoa > Chordata > Aves > Passeriformes > Cotingidae > Oxyruncus > Oxyruncus cristatus. The sequence continues at coordinate 1,438,484 of VXAY01003849.1, read as the reverse complement.
ACTATAGCATTAGAAAAACACCATCCACCTTCATCCTGCAAAGACAGAGTCCACAGTCCATAATAAATTGAATAACAAGCTATAATCAGGCACCAGACCATTCGCTTCCCATCCTTGCAACAGGTTGCAGATGAGCCAGCATGGCTGGCCATGATTCAAGATCATGGTTTTAAAGTAATGAACACAAACATGTGCCCATTTCTAATCAACACAATAAGTACTGACAGGAAAGTCACAACTCTGAACATTTCCTTGTTAATTAAGAAGGACTTGCATGAAATATGTCTAAAGTGGTAACTTAAGGAATTGGGCACTAAGAGGAAATGTGAAATTATAATCTCATTATGACATGATCGTTATGATATATCTGCTGCTGGACGCTCTCACCTGATGTAGGAAATTTAACAAAATTCTTTAGGTTTACATATATTGTAAATACAGGATTGCTTAACAAGGCAATTCAGGCAACACCAATCTGTCCTTCATGCTGAACACATGGGTTTCTAGTTTGCTGGAAAGAGTTTTTATTTAATTTGGCCCACCATGCAATAAACACGATAAAATTAGGAATTTCTAGCAAAGAGGAAATTAAGGGTGTTGCAGCTATTCAAGGAAAATTATGCTCTTGCCAGATTTAGTGATGACAGTAGGAATACCTGCAGCTCCCTTCAAGCTGGAGACTTGGCAAACGTGGCAAAAGTTTGTTTTGTTTCATACAAAACCCTCTGAAGCTCAGTGATCTACAATTTCTGACCACCTCTAGCAGCAGAAATGGCATGTGATCTACTAAACCTATTCCTCCTTCTGCAAGCACTGGAGTATGTGATGCCACAGGCATGAGCCTTCGGAATGAACAAAATAAAAAAGGTAATGTAAGACTCTAGTCCTGGCGTACAGGGAGTTCTGTTAAATATCTTGGTTTTATTTTCCTATAAAAAGGCACCTGCTGACAGAGAAATTTCCTGACTTCTTTAATGTAGTTTAATGCTTAAACTTAATGAATTTATAAGAATTCTAGTGTAAGGGCAGCAAAGAGAACATAATGGCTGAAGAAAAGAAGTCACCTTAAAAAGCTGTGAGTTTTACTCTATTTTCTAACCAATATTCAGGTAGAAAAAATAGCCCAAGTTAAAAAAGTGGTTTTACATAACCACAGTAACATCCACTGTGCAAGGTGACAACGGGAGAACCAAAAGATGGAGGCAGATCACGATAGGAAACATCAAGACAACGTTAGTCATCCCTCTTCCCCATTCACAGTGCTGTCTGCTGCTACCAGCTCAAGGGAACAGGGAATAGGGCCGCTTGGGTCAGCAGGGTTATCGAGGAGAGCGGAAGACCTCCTCCTCCCTCCAGGATGCAGCCAAGGGGCAAGCCTCCAGCTGTTGTTTTCAGAGCCTTAGAGACCAGGTTTCCCAGTTTCCCAGGGAAAAGCTAAATTCTGGAACAGGACAGACTCGGCAGTCCCTCACCTTCAATAGTCCTGCAGAAATAATACTGAGAATGTAACACACTAGGGGAGACTGTCCAGGTTGCTTCCCCATCAGCCTTGGTCACTATTGACCACAGACAGAGCCCAATGGTCTTGAAGGAAAAATATCACTCTGCTAGGTCACTAAGCTGAGGGAGGTGTAGGCCCAAAAAAGGCAGCAGCTAACCAAAATAGAATATACACAGATTTTAATTGTCACAGTCCAAATGTTTTGCCAAAACCTCCAAGTCCCTGCTTATGGACCAGTCAGCCATGAAAATCAAACATTTACTCACAAGCATGACAAGGGAAGTAATTTAATAAACATTCACCTCGTTACCATTTCCTATCCTGTCTCTGTGATCTTCAGTTGTACATCTTTAGGATTCATTTGTAACTATAGAGCTTCCAATGGGATGTTATTTTGGCTGAGATTTCTTCATGCTACTGTCCCATACACTAAAAAAAGCAACCTTTTTTGGACTAAGACAGATTGTTAAAAACAAGCGTTAATAAGTGAATCTTAACAAGCTGATCCCGCGTTGTTGCTCCTTCTGAGCTCAGAAGACAACTCCATGCAAACTCATGCTATCAGACTGTCTCTCACATGTCTTTCCTTGGGGAAAGCAATTTTGAATATATTTGTAAATTATGGAAAGAAAAGTCAACTTTTAATCTCCATGCATTTTCATTTAATCATTTCAGCTACACTAACATGAGTGAATGATTGCTTGATCTGTAAAAGGAAAATGAAATCTTCTAAAAAAAAAAGATTAAGTATAACTGCACTTCAAGAGGATGGCCAACAGTGTCCATAAAATACTGTAATAATTTTAATTTAATAATTTTAAATACTGTATAATTTTAACAAAAAAATGCCATTTGCAAGGTGCTTTTAACATCTCTGCAACTATACTTAATTAGATCCTGAACCTAATGGAAGAAGGTTAGAGTCACCTCTTTTGGTATGATCTTACATAGGTCTGAACTGGTAGCATAACTGCATCTCAGGGCTGCCAAAATAGATGGGTCTAATCCTTTTTTCCCCAGAATCTTCCTCTTGAAGAAACTGAACCCACTTCACAAGCTTCTTGGGCAAACCATGAAATTATGTATTTTTGAACATATGAGTAATATTGTTGGTGTCTCTCATTTCATAGATCAAGTCTACAGATTCGGACCGAATTTATTAACAGCTTTGGGAAAACTAATATAACACCCTTAAGTCAATTTGAATGGCATTTAAAAAAACTTCCATTAAGTACTTACCATAGCATTTCCTATCTGAATCCCTTTATCTATTATATATTTTGCCTTAAATAATGTATTTAGCTTTGTTCTTTCTTCCCTCTCTTTTGTTTGTCACATAACCTCCACTTTAGAGGTGGTTTTTTTTTTAAAAGCAGGAATTTGATATAAGTTTTCACTTTGATTTTGTGAGATGTAGCTGTGAAAATGTCCTACCACACATAGGTTTGTAAATATGAAATTTATTTTTGATACTCGGAGAGATTAGAAATTTAGACCTTTGTTTAAATTCTCTGGCTCTGAACCCATAAAATTACTGCTCCTGATCTTCTTCAAGACAAACTCTTCTTCAGCTTTCATCTCTCTCTAAAAGCTCACTGCTTACAAGAACAGTGAATCACAGAATCATAGAATGGTTTGGTTTGGAAAGGACCTTAAAGACCATGTAGTTCCAACTCCCCTGCCATGGGCAGGGAGAACCTTCCATAGACCAGTCCCATCCAATTTAGCATTGAATAATTCCAGTGATGGGGACCAACAGCTTCTCTGAGCAACCTCACCACCCTATGTCAGTTCAAAGCCATTATCCCTTGTCCTATCACCACATGTCCTTGCAAAAAGTCCCTCTCGATGTCCAAAGAAAAATATTCCAAAGGCAAGACAAGCAACAAATTCGGACATGTTTATGTATGGTTATAATAAATTGCTCTGTGCCATGGGGGTTTTGGTCACCTCAGCCATACTAAATCAGAATAGCTGTAGATAAAGAGTTAAGAATGCTGAAGGTATGACTACACTGGTTTAATCTAATTCAAAGGAATCTAAAAGTTGCTACAGTGTAACAAAATCTGTGGATGAAAAAATCCTGAAACATTACCATGCCATAAAACTAAATTCAATGCAATTGATCCTTCACATGAAATAAGCAGACTTTATAATCCAGTGCAAGAAAAAACTGAAATAATATGAATATGAGGGGACAATACTAATTTTTTCCCCATCCTATGTTCTTTATGTATAGTGCAAATATCCTCATTTGCTCAACAAGCACCTAGTAATCAAAATTAATTGATTACATTATGCTTGAGTCTGCTTCACCAGTAGAAATCAAGAATAACTGAGTCCTGATTACTTTTTTAAACCAGTGGCTTTACTTTCACATCCTTCCTATGCTAAATATCAAATAGTTATAAAAGCATTTTCTTCGTGAAACAACATAAAGCTCCTTAAAAATAACCATTTCTCTACCTATTAGCAACACTTCTTTAATGAAAGTAAATCCCTACAGCTCTTGCACTGCATTCTAACAAAAGAGTAACTCCCCCTCCCTCCCTTTCCCTGTATTTCTAGTTCCTCAAACTCAGTCAGTCAGACTGTTCTAGCGACACTTCAACACTGAAATCAATCCAGAAAAGTATGTCTGCTGTGCCAAAAACTGAACTAATCTTCACAACTTTTACCACCTTACACGTAATGGATTGCTCATTACCATGCTTTAAAATTTATGGTTCTTTTCTTTTTACACTCCTTTTCCCATTTGCAAAATTTTATCCCTACCTACACAGTATAGACAATTCCAGTCCTTTCTCTTCAGCATCTCAGTAACTCTAAATCTCTCCCACTAATACAGGCGGAAAACTGCTTATTTATGTCAGCTGGTCTTCTGGGCCTTTGTTTCTATCAGGATAAACAGTTCTAATTTGGAGTTTCATATTTGTTTCTTTATGCTCTTATTTTAAATAAGTATTTTTCTCAGTCTTTCTCCAACTCAAGAGTAAAAGAATAAAGGGTGGATATTCATACCATAACCAGTTTTTCCATTTCTTTTCGCTACATTCAGAACCACTGGTGTAATCAAAAGCAAGTATTTTAACTTGCTTTGTCTTTATGTTTTCCATACAGAAAACTTCTCCCACTTCTATGTCTGGCTAGAGAGGCCAAGAAAAGTTAATTAAAGATGATGCAGTGTGGTTTGAACTCCAAGAATGCAGGTATAGCTATACATTAAGAGTCACGTCCTGTTATCATGTGGGCATCAGAAGCAGAAGCATTTGAGAATTAGCCCGTCCTCATGGCCTGGGTGCAGCACCATGTTGATCCAGATATTCTGCTGCTGATGTAGAAGCTTATACTGGGACAGATCTTACCAAAAACATATCATACTTTTACCTAAAATCTAATCCTGTAATATTCTCTTATTTTACGCCTTCTATAGATATTATGGCTAAAAAAAAGGGACTAAGGGAATGATAAGGATCTCTTAAAGCAAAATGATGATTTAAAGGGGTCAACATAAAGTAACATTTATTTCATTACATCAGATGATCAACAGTGCTTCACAACACAAAAACACTACACCAAATTTCATTTTAACAGAGAAAGATAATCTCAGACTTTAGAAGGGGGTTCAATCACTAGAACGCACCTAGTCATAGGTTATATTTTATAGAACTACAAGAATAAAGTCTTCATTTTGTGCTGGAAAAAGGTCTCGCATTGTATTAATGAGGTGTATGTGAAAAGTAAAAGGCAAGCTGAGAGAAGAGAGGAAGAAAGGAAAACCTTTTTGATTGCATTAGGTTATATTGGATGGTAATGAATTTTTTAGACAACAAAAAATGTTGTTCATTTTTGAATGACTGTCCTCACCCACAGCGCTGCAGAAAACATGGCTGATACTTAATACATTTTTGTTCAATCCTTGTGCTTTGTACTAAGGTGAAAAACTGAATAAAGTGTCATTTAAAAAATTATTGCTAGGATGTGAAACAGAGTAACACAATAATAGACCATGGCATAAGACGATTCTCTTAGCAAAAGGATACAAGCTCTCTAGTGAGTGAAATTAATTACTCACGCCTGAGGATTTAAACTCACATGAAACTTAACAAGTGCCCAGATCAAGCTTACCTGAGACTGGCAGATATTCAAAGGGATTAAGCCATCAGCAGAAAAGATAAAGTTAACGGTGGATTTTGAGATCTGGGCATTGAGATCCAGAGGAAATACCTAATAAGGAGTGAATTTTCTCTATACCAATTTAGGACAGCAATACCCAAGGTTCATGAGAGTAACAGGCAGGGTCAACAGCCTGACAGAAGTTCAGCTGGGTATGCCAACATCAGAATTATCAGTCTAAAAGCACTGACTATTGTACAGGTTTGGCAGTGCCAAATTCATCAGTGGTACAGTGTATCTCTAGCTACTCAAGGCTTGAAGGCACTCTCTATCCCTGGAGGTTTTCAAGACGAGGCTGGATGTGGCACTTAGCGCCATAGTCTAGTAATCACAGTGGTGTTGGATCAAGGGTTGGACTTGATGATCTCAGAGGTCCTTTCCAACCCGTCTGATTCTATGATTCTATGATTCTATGATTCTAGCTAAATGTGTATCAATTTAAGGTCTCTAAATGCTAAATAATCTTTGTGGCATCCAGTCCATTTTCCTTGTAAGATAGGATAATTTCTAACCCAATTTTCTGTAGATTTATAGAATGGTTAAGGTTGGAAGAGGCTTTAGACATCATCTAGTTCCAGCCCTTCTGCCACGAACAGGGACACCATGCTAACTTCCATAGCATATACAACCCTATATCCCAAACTCCTCTAAATCCTAATCTCTTCTGTCAGTTTTCCACTTTAAACTTATGGAAACAGAATTCCTCAAATTTTAAGAATGGCAAAATGACTTGGTATGAAACATTATTAAACTGTCACTAATCAGCTGCTGAACAAGGTGCCAGTATGCCTTACTACAATATTTTTCAAGTTATCTTATTTTCCACTTCATCTATAATAATTTCACAAAAAATAACAGACCACTGTCATCTAAAGGACAACAACAATCTGGACCAAGGACCTGTTGTTTGTCTTGCTTTCTTTGTTTGTCTCCCTTAATCTGAAAATCTTGGTCACAGTATTGCAAAATGTAGACTCTGCAGTCCAGCATCTGCCACTTGACAGGAAGCTTTCCCTGAAATATATACAAAATGTTCTCTCTTGTTCTTATTTCACATGATGCAATAGAAGTAATCCTATGCTATCCTAACAGTTGCTTAATCATGTTAACCAGTTCCTCCTCCCGCCTTCTGGCTTTGTGTCTTTTTTTTCAAAACTAGACAGCTCCTCCTCTCAGAGCCCCCCAAGATGTAGCTCCACAGCTCCCTGGGAATTTTCTGGAAGTGCAGCCTGGGCTCCTACTTTGCATTTGGAGCACTACATTTCTCTGGAAACACAACACTTCCTCAAAACACCTTCCTCCTCTGCTCCATGGTTATGCTTCTTGACTTTCCAGGACAAAAATTACACTGATCTTCCCAGTGCAGATGTAGGCAGCACTGCCTGCGTGCCATTCCCGCTAAATGATCGTAGGTCTGGTTGCACATGATCTTGCTGAAGGAGAAAAAGATACAGATTTTGTTGTTGTTTTTTTTTTTTCCTTCCCAGGGGGGATGTTTTTGCACAGATGAAACAAAACCTGTTTTCACCCTTTTCACTCTTTTCTCAAAGAGGACTGAATACAGCTGGTTATTCCAGATCAGTACAGAGAGTCAAAATTGAGAGTATGATTATTAGTCCAGATTTCAGTTTCTACAGACCTTTAGTGAAACCAAGTAACCCATTTTCTCTTTCTTAATTTTACAGTATCTTTAATGAAGGCTGTGCTGACCAATTTTATAATTTTTAAAAGAAATTTAATATTTTAATGGATTCTGGAATGAAGGTTAAAACATGCCTGCCTGATCCTGGAAGGCCACTCTCCATTAGCAAACAAAGCACTCAATTAGTTAGCATTTAGCATCACAAATCAGACAGTATAAAGGGGAAAAAGCACATTTAAAACCTCAGGTTAGGAAAAAGTAGGCAACTACCAGGTTTTGTTGTATAACACTTTCCTACTCCTAAGTGTGACTATTCTATTTTTGTATTAGATGTTTTTTCCATATGCTACAATTCCTACAATGAAAGTGGCTCCATTCTAAGCTCACAGGGATTAGGTTGCAGTACCAACTTGTCATAGAGCAATACAATAGGTCAAAGCCAATGAGTTTCTAAATTGCAGGAGTAGCTGTTCATACATAGTAACAGAGGATGGTATTTCATATTTAGCATGTCACACTTCTTATTTGGCTGTAATATGGGTTTGCTCACGCATCATTTTTGAGCAGAGAAGGAAAATTCAGTTTGGGTTCTATGTTGATATTAGACAAAACGTCTGTCCTCACAGTAGCATGGAAGCACCTCTGAAACCTGGTGTTTCCTTCAGAGGTACCTGCCTATGCTTACACAGGTTAGTTCTACAATGCCAGTACTTGCTCTTCGGCTCTAAGGCCGATTAGCACAGAAATGCCATGGCTGCATCCAAACTGCCTGCTGGGAAAGCATTTGGGTTGGTGCTAACTTCTAACCAATGCCCAGGAGTTTCTGCAGCATTTACATTTTTGCCAGGGCCAGAACCATGCCAGGGTCATGGTATGGGCAAGGCAGTCCCAGTGTCCAGGTGCATCCCCTGACACCCCATCATGCAGTACACGAGGGTCCAAGGCACCTAGAGTGGTCTGCAGAGTTGGGCTGTGTCTGTAGATAGCAAAGCTGAGAAGTACATTGAGCCAAATCCTGCATTCATGGAACAGTTACTTCTCTGGATTTCTCCTAGCAGAGGTTAACTCCAAAGCAACCCAGCACAAATGAAAACACAAGTATGAACTAAGAACAGTTTCAGAGAGTAATGCAGCAGTAGCTAGAGTAACACATGTGCCAGAGGACAGGATTTGGCTCTTGACTCCAGTAAGGCTGTGCGAACAACAGAATTTCCATTACCTTTTCCACTACAATGAAATCTTACTGCTGTAATTCAGATTTAACCTGCAGAAATTCTAATTTAACCTGAAGAAGTAAGGAAATGGAAAGGCAAAACTTGTAACTCTAAATATTCAGACTTCTCAGTGCTTTCTACTTTTCAGGGCAGTCCTTAAAACACTTCAGAAATCCATGCTGCTTGCTCCTTCTACTGTTTGGTGAGCAACAAGTGGCACAATTTGTATAGTGAGTTGAGAGGCACTGTACAGAGTATACATGCAACTCAGTCAACTGAGAAAGGGGTATGCAATAATGAATGAGAGAAATACTACTAATGGGTTTTCCATAATACAGAATAAGGTATTTGGATGATGTTCACTGGGAATACAGGGCAGCTTTTAATATAATCTGACAGCAATGACCTGTAATTTACCCTTTGAAAATCAATAAAAACATAACGCTGTAGTCTTTGCCTTATTCAACAGTATGCCAGGGTAAAGCAAGCAGTGGTCCTCTGAGAACATAGCTCTCCTTTTGCTGTGGCAATGGTGTTACTAAAATAACCATTAAATCATCTTAACAGCTTAAAACACAGAGTATCTCATATCTAGGTGTACAACGGGTGGATAGCAAGCATATTTCCACTACTGAGCAATAGTGTTTAACCTGCATACTTAGAGAAGTATAAGAATTCTAATAGACGCTCTCTTCTTAACTGGAACATCTGCACACAAGACACTCAGTGAAGTTACCCTCTTCAGTTCACCCAAGACATGTTTATGTATGTTTACTTTCTCTTTTGGCCTTTATTCTCCCTTTCAAACCCAAAAAGGATATGGGATGGCAGCAGACACACTGCTTAAGCAAACTAGTATAAATGCAGAAGACTTAAAATGATCTTACTTTCCTCCCAGACTCACTTGTTCTTGAAGAAATGATGCTGGGAGTCTATTGCAAGAGCCATGGGAGCAGACTACCAGTTTGATTTTTAATGCCCAGGGCTGCATGAACAGCATTTTACACAGGATCCTTCCCTTGCTACGTATGTACTTAGAAAGAAGATTCCAGATGGAGTTGGCAATTTGTTGGCTTGCCATCTGAACCAATCTCTCTGATATTATTTATAGAAGGTCTGCTTTTAAATGGGCAAGCTGATGTTCTCATCCATCTCACTGCAGTCCTTGACTCCAGGGGCTGCCAGCAGACTGTCACAGCCATGACACTTGGCAGGCCAGGTCCTTGGTTGGCATAAATCAGCACTACTCTTGCTTACTGCTGCTAAGGGTTTCACTTGACATTTTCAGTACCGCTTGATTCATGCCCCAGTTAATCTGTTTCACTTTCATGGTTTTACTTGCATGTTTAGCAAAAATCCTTAAACATTTGTTTCTAATTGAATATTCCAACTGAAGCGTCCTTTCAGACAGCTTCCAAGCACTGCACTACTAAGAGGTATATTCTAATTTATTATTTTTAATTAATATAACCATTATAAAATTCCCAGTTCAGTTACTGTACATTAGAAATTTTTCAGAGATTTTCTGACTACCAGGAAAGTATAATTTTTATTATACAGAAATGAATTTGTGGGCAAAAGCAACATGTGTTATAACTTATGTTACGTTGCAAATTGATAGACAATAATTAATTGTCAATTATTTCCCCTTTACAAAAGACTAAAAGCAATTAATCTTTAGAGTATATTTCAAAAGAGTTATTAATTTCTATTCAAGCTTTTCTTTTAACCTTATGCTTTAAATAACAAAACAAACTAATCGCATTTGAAAGATCTGGACCCATGAGAAACAGTATTCACTATTCTTTGGTCTGTATCACTGTTTGGCTTTTTGAACCAAGAAGCAGCACAATTTGGAATATTAAATGCAACTTTCAGCTGTAATCTGCCATTGTAGCTGGTGGCGACAGTAATGCTCAGGGCTATTTGAATGCAATTCAGCAGAACTTGCTCATATTCCAAATCATCGTAAAGTTTCTTTTCCCCTAGACTGCCATACCGAGTGTTTTGGATATATTCTTGGGTCCTTTTACCCCCCTTACATGGCAAGGAAATGACCAATGGTGGATGGAATTTAAACTGATATCTATATAACCCAAAAAATAGAGAGCTCAGTTCTGCATCTGTTGAAGCTTCCTGTCTCTCCAAACTTTTGTCAGTCAATTTAACTGATGTAGCATCAGTGTGCTCAGTAAGGAAATTAAGAAAATACTACATTTCCTTTGAAATCTGCTCCTTTTATTCATGTGTTTTTTTGAATGAAATACCTTCCAGAAATACAGAACAAAATGTCTGGCTAGTGTCACAGTTAAAAAATTCTCCACATAAGCAAGTTTCCAGTGCATTACTTTTCCGCGTGGACTGTCTGACCTTGTATCCAAGTGTACTAAAAAGTTACTTGGCCATAAATTTTAAAATAGAGAGCAAAAGCAAGAAAACAAATCACGGAAATAATTAATTGCATCAATGTGCAGTAAAATAAATATTTTAGGGAAGGTCCCTCTGCCTGACAGAAGATTGTTTTTTCTTCCCTTTACAGTGCTATTCATGTAACAGTAGCAATACTGCATGGTAGTCATCATCACTTCTTACTGTGTTTTATTTCCACCCAGAAAAACTGCATAACCATAGTATAACTAATAGTGAATTCTTCACCCCCCCCCCCCAACCAGCAGCCTCTTAGTCTGACAAGAGTGCTGACTAGTTCCAGCAGTGGTGACCTTTGTATGGACTCAGTGAGATCACAGGCTCAGTTCCCATATCTGCAAAGAAGCCTTCAGCTGAAAACAAAACAATTTTAATGTTGTCTCTCATCTTTGATCAACTTACCATTGTAAGTCCCCTAACAGAGTTATCCACTGCAGTACTAACATGATTAAATAGTGATTATTTTACCTAAAAATCCACAGATGGCTCATAAAATGCCCTTCACAGCAGAAATGAGGTATACACTTGCAAAAGTTTTTTCATTTTCTTTCATATCCCTTAACACTTCCAGACTGGCATTAACTAATTATCAATACTTTGTTAATAAACTAATTTCTTCAGTTCTCAGAGAATTATGGTCTTGCAAATCAGAAGAGGATAGGGAAGCATATAAATACGAAGATAACCTTCTTGTGAAATATAAGCATGATAAATGCTAAGGGACCTTGGAAGTTAGCCAACCAATAAGAAGTACAGCACTTTACTCTGTGGAGCAGCAGCCATATGAGGCAATACAACTGGGAAGGGTGGAAGAAGGGAGATACATAGTCTATGCACTTTTCAGAGATTTGCCCTTCCAACTATTTTTGCTGCAGTTTCTGAAAAGCACTAGACTACAACCAGGCACGTCCTCCTTGTTCTCTCCATCTGAGTCCAGAGTAGGTACAGAGATAGCATTTTACTGTCCTGAGTCTGCTGCACCTAGCAGGAAGGCTGACCCATCTGACATCTACACGATTTAATGTCCACAAGTATCAGTGGATCAATCTGCACAGAAGCAGAGCTTATCACTTCAGACACAGTAAACCCCCTTTCATTTCAAAAAGGGAGCAGTAGAGTCTGTTGATAAGATGCCATAATCAACCTGTTCTGGTCAATGTCCCCTCTCCCCACCCCACTACTCCTTCCCATATACATCGAAAGCTTCAGCTCCTTGCCACCCCATCATCCTCTGCCAGCAGCAGGAAACCAGCATGAGCATACGTGCGTGTGTTCACAAGGTATCAACGCTGCTCAGCACTTTTTAGGACTGAGCCTGTGTATTTCTGAAGCAACAGATAGTCTTCACTAGATCCAGTCATGCAGTGGAAGAACTTACTGTGGCTATGTGACCCTTACCATCAGCTGCACCTGGGTTTTTGAGAATTCCTTAATTCACTTCAAACAAAATTACCCAATTTATTCAGCTAACGATGGTGAAGCGTTTAACCTCACTGGGGTGATTTGCCTTTATTAAAGAAGTGCTCACGTAACCTGCTCTGCTATGGATCAGTGTACACAGAGTGCATCACCAGTGCATGGTGTATATGACCAGGGATGGTGGCAGCAATGATTCCATGGGATCTACAACTTCTTCTGTCAGCACTTTTCGATCTAGAAGAGGGTGGGGTTTTATGGTGATAGAGCCATTATAGTTTTGCTTATCTAACAACTGCCAGCATTGTAACTGTGTTTCTATCAACACTTAATCTGTAAGTATTGCCCACGATCATATAATTCTTGCTAGAACTCACTATGAGAAATGGCAGCTTGTAGCAATCCCCCTCCGAAGAGTACAGGTAGTGTTATCAAGAGTGAGGCCACTTTTCACCCTGGCAGTCTTATTCAAAGATCACAAAACTCCCACTTCAGGGGTAAGAAGAACTGAGATCATACTGAGGGTGAAAGCAAAAGACAGGAGTTATGTATATCCCCCTCTGCCAGTCATTTAAACTGATATAAAAGATACTCTCTCCCAGTATGTTTGGGACCTAATACAGTTGCAGAGGTACTCACAGTAAAGCAAAAGTAGCATGTGAATAGAGGATAGGGCACTTGGCCTCAATGTGGAAAATAAATACAATTTCAACAACTTAGGAGGAATCTATGCAAATACTTCTACAAAATATGACGTGATGACTTGATAGCCGAAAAGGTCCTTATTTTTTCCACCTATGCAAAGTGATGGTTTGGCAATTACGCTGACTGTAAGGTAGACATTAAGCCATTAACCTTGAACACTTAAGCTAATGGACAGTCTAGATACAACAGACAGGGACAAACTGTCCACAAAAATATCCTGAATGGAAGTTTGATGAAGATCATAACTGTCAGCACAGGCATTTTCTGCACCAGCTCCCAGTGGCATCAGCGGAAGACAGGAAACAACCACTATATTGCAATAACAGCAGGCTGCACTCGGGGACCTGGGCAGTTCTCAGCTTGCTACACAGTCACAATTCACTGGAGTCTGGTTCTCTCCTGGCACACTTTTTTTGAAAAGTGATCATTAAGTTCATTAAAGTTCCAATTCCATCAATATGGAGGCAATTTTAGCAACCTCATCTCCATTTCAAAGTTTCTCATCAGGGTCTTCTGAACTTTAATACTTTTTTTCTTTCTCATCTCTTGGTGGGATCAAGAAGTGTTGGTGACCTGTCTTGAAACTAATCACCTATACTAATTAGCTAGTCCTGGTCTTCTGCTTGCCACAGCTGAAGTGAAATCTCCTCCTTACTTCTCCTGGGTTGTTCTTCAAGTCCTTTAATGCAAAAGGGTTTGATTAAGGCCTTGCCTGAAGTTTCTCAGTGTAGTGTTGTTATGGATCACTGTGGTCAACAGTATTTTAAATATGGCCTTCCGTTGCAGATGTGTCTTCATTTCATACATAAGTGCATATTACATAAAGATTATACTTTTAACAGAATTTACAATTTTGAGCATTTTAGAAGAAGAGTTACAAATTAACCTGGACATTTGTTGATTACGAACCACAGAACTCCCTGTCTTTGCTCATCTTTCTTTTCAGGAAAAGAAGCTGTTCTGCCATCTCTCTAAATAAATTCGGCTTTTTCCCATCATCAGTAACATAATAGCATAGGTAATCACATCTGACTTGATCCATCTCCAGAATTTCTAGCTGCGATATATTTTACACAAATCATCCTAACAGGAAGGTGGAAGGGAGCCTAACTTTTGCAATCTAATAGATTATAACGGAAGACAGTCTCCTGCATACTCGTAAAGTAGTGATGCGTAGCCTATTTTTAAAAATAATATAATTCTGTGCTTCAAAGTTCCTTATACCCAAATAAACTGGTATAAAACCAAAATTCAATAAGCTAATTTAATTTCTTTCCACAGGCCATATATGTTGATAAGATTTAAATTTGGACTTACACGTTTGTATCAAATACAAAGGGAGGAAAAAATATTAAATTTCACATTTCAATTAAAGTAAAATGCTACCTAAAATTACTATTGATCAGACACTGAAGAAAATTCAGCAGTATGTGTTCATATCATGTAGGACTATTTTCTAAATGCAGTTATTAATTAAAAAAAAAACCAAAAAACAACCAACAAACTCAAATGAGACATTTTAATTTCAAGAAGGATTGCCTAAGACATATGGAAACATCCAACACAATTTTAAAAACTCCCCAATTTCACAGTAACCAGAATTTTTATCCTCTTTACTTCAGGATGACTGTATCACCCATTCTTAAGGCCACAAAGAGGCATCCACTGCTGAAAGCTTTCTTAAATATCATTCCTCAGATTTAAAAGCCTGTTCTTCTATCATCCCCCTCCCTGATACCTTTCAGTGAAGGTGAACTTAGTCCCTTATTTTCTCTCCTAAATTTTCCTTAAATTTCTGCTTTCTCCTTGTCTTCACCAGTGTGTACAGTTCTTCTAGCTTTCTAGTCGCATTACTGAGGCATTATTTTTGACAGCCAACGTCAGTCCCAAGAATGGTCACACATGTAGAGATACTCATGATTCACAAACACTAATGACAGTCTTGGCTGTCTTCAGGCCTTGGTTAGGTTTATTGCCTGGGTCATCAAACATAATGTTGGTTGCAGGAGGAGGAAGATTTGTGTAACTTTCAACTTTGGCACTAAATATTTGACATTTATTCAACATTTCATGTCAAATTCAACATTTGACACTAAATATTAAACATTTAGTTGGACTGTTAAATTTTCTTCTGTTCTCTCCATAGAGAATGGAAACAATCTTAGCAATCTAATCATAGGCACCTTGAAGTCCTACAAAGGAAAACGACGAATAACACCCAGTTGTTATTCAAAATGTCATTTCAAGGAAGGCACCTTTCCTTAAAATTCTTTTTTTCATCCACATCATGCACCTCTTTGTGTATATCTTACGTGAACATATGTGTAGGAGTGAAGAAACATCATCACACAGGGAGATTGGCAAGACAGGAAAGAATATAAGCACTGGAAAATGAGTGTATAAAGGACTCACCAAGCTCAGCTGATAAGTGTGTTTTCACATTTCAGGAAGAAGGGAAAGCAATAGTGTCTTTATAGTACCAGAGCAGTTATCACTTTGAGCAAGCAAGAGTTAAAAACTCGTAAAACAGTAGTGAGAAGGACACACAACCTCCAGGACATGGAGCAATCAGTATTAGACAACCTGGCAAATGTACAAGGCCTGTTTAACAACAGGGATTGACTTACTATTTGTGGTAGGCAAACCTGTCCTGTCTCTCATGACAGAAAGCCAAACAACGAAACTTTTGTACTACAGCTACGTAAATGCAAAATCAATCACTGTAACTTACACCAAACTGCAAATTTGACCAAGTCATTGATTTACAAATATAACTTCTAGGATTTTCAAAATCAGTTTAAGACCTAAATACAGCAGTTGCATTCTATTCACTGAACTTTTCTTTACCCTTGAAAACCAATCCCTAGTTTGATACAGCTGGACAAATATTGGTCAGGTCCAAAAGATCCAGACTGCATGTCGCTGGCCTGGCTGTGTGTTGGAGCTTGTCAGCTTGCCCAGTTCCCATGCACAGTGTACACAGCCCCAGGGCCTGTGTTCATTTACTTATTTCAAAAAATATTTGCCCAAATTACATTCAATATGCACCATGAGTAATAGTATATTATCATAGGATCATAGAATAATTTGAGTTGGAAGTGACCTTAAAGAATATCTAGTTCCATCCTCCCTGCTATGGACAGGGATACCTTTCACTACACCAGGTTGCTCAAAGCTCCATCCCTCTAATCAACTTGGTGGCCCTTCTCTGAATTCGGTCCAACAGACCAATGTCTTTCCTGTGCTGGGGACCTCAGAGCTAGATGCAGTACTCCACGTCAGGTCTCCTGAGAGCAGAGCAGAGGGGCAGAATCACCCTCCTTGACCTGCTGGCCACGCCGCTTTTGATGCAGTCAAGGGCACAGTTTTCTGGGCTTCCAGTGCACATTGCCAGCTCATGTCCAGCCTCTCATCCACCAACACCTCCAAGTCCTTCTTGGCAGGGTTGCTCTCAATCTGTTCATAATAACTATCAAACAATAAATTGCTTAATCTCATTAAATCAAAACATGTAAAAGTGCTCACGTTGCTATGCTCTGCCCTCTCAAGTTGGGAATCACATTTTTTTTAACACAAGGAAGTTCCATGTTGTATTTTGATTATATGGCCAGCCTTATTTCGTATCAGTAATTGTCTAATATGGGGATTTTGTATGCATTCAATATTTAACAGCCTTTTAAAGCAATTTTTGGCCAGTACACCTATCAATTTGTGAATCAGGCTAGCACATATACAGCTATAAAGAGATGTAACAATGCTTATTTTATAAAGTGCTTTCTTTTATATCAGATTAAGAAGTGTCATAGTACAAAGTTAAAACAAACAATTTTAGACCAGAAATGAAATTACATTGAAATAATTTCAAAGAGCAGTTAAAGATCATTTGAGACTATTTCCAAAATGAAAATTTATTTAGCATTGACATAAGCAAATCAGTTCAAGGTCTAACAACAGGGTTGTCATGCAAGGAATTCCTCCATGATCTCAGAAATACAAAGAGTTAATTGTTAGACTAAACACTAGTCTTTATTTGAAATATACACTCTTTGAAAAGCCCTTCCTTGAACATAGCAAGCCAAATCTTGAAAACTCCACCAACTTCACTGGAACCAACTTCAACATGCTGAATTAGGTGTCTGCATTCCTGCAGAAAGCTCTCTCAGCCTTGGAGTGTTACATGATCTTTCACTGAGACAACTGAAAGAACAGGTTGTGAAGGTCCTACATGTCTAAGTTTTAACAGCTTCTACTCACACTTTACTTATGTCTCGTCCCACAACCAGTAGTGAGAACAGATAATTCTTTCCTTTTCTTCTCTGAAGAATACCCTAGCTCCTTGCCACCCAGAGTACATTCTGGGAATTGATTTCCACCAAGTGTGGTAGAAAAACTGTTTATTTAGATAGTACTCAGTAAACATAATTGTATTGGTTGGCATGGCTAGTAAGGTTCTTTACAAAAAAAGATATTTAAGCCATAAAGCTTCTTGACAGAAGATAGTACAGATATTAAAAGTTTACGTGGATACCTCTATTTGAAGGGAATAGAAAGGGATGTAAAATACATAACTGTGTGTGGATACAAGATGTAAGCAAGTGGCTGTTAAAACTTATTAACACACTTGTCAGTGCTTTGGTGCATTTCAGAAAATAAGAGATGCTTATGACTAAGGTTAAATATGTTATTTTTTTTTAACAATGCAGATTGGTCAATGGGTTGAAGCTAAATTCAATTCAGACTTGATGTGAAATAGATCTAAACTCAAATTTTAAAAAGTATGCCATGAAAGCAGTGAGCTTTTACCTCACTCAACACAAAAAATGTACTATGTAACAGTACAAGATAATATCATCTACAACACCTTTTGAAATGCTTTACATGAATTGAAAACATTTCCTGATGGAGTAAATAATGAACCCTCAGCAATTCAATAACTGGTATTTGTCAGCTGAGTTCAACTTGAGGCACCTCAGCTGAAACCTAGCTTAGAGGAAAACCATAATGAAGTTTGTACATTTTCATCTTCACTGTGACTGAAGTGAGTCAAATAGCATTGTGAGCTGCTGTTTACTGCAAATGCTTGTCTTTATAATGTACTTTTTGTTTCTCGCGTACAACAACAGCATGATCATGATTTGCACATGAATGTTTGCTAGCCAGGATAATTCAGTGGCAATAAAAAGCCAAGGGTAATTTCCCAACACAATTAGTTTAAAGGCCACTGTCATAATATGATAAGAAGATGAAAAATGGATGTGAGACACATTCCCTTCTGCCTGTTCCATGTGGTAAGCTTCAAACTGTCGTCTAGCTTGGGCACACCCGTGCTAGATGCCCAGCAGTGCTTCCTCCCAGTGCCCAGAGGGAGAACCAGACGTCACAGAAGAGAGAGAGGGAGGTCAGACTGTGCTGAACTGAGGGAAAAAATAATCACATCCACCATGCTCATCCTATACTTCCTCTATCTTTCCCTTCTTAAGATGGTTCAGTCTATGTTACTCCCCCATGAACACTGGTAAAACAGTGCCACATCTACTTTTTTTCCTCATTTCAGACACCACCTTCTTACCTCATCTATAGCCAGACCTCCTTGCTTCAGATTCCCATCATCCTATAACTATCTTTTTTTTTTCCTTCCACATTCTCAGGGGTTTATGACACACCTTTCAGTTGCTACATGTCAAAAGCAGACCTCTTTCAAAACCCTTTATGACTTTGCACATACATAATGACATCTCCCAAATTATTTTTTTGACTACAAGCAGTTTGAGGTCATGCTATGATAAATGTTACATTCAGTGTATGTTCTAGTCACTCACTGGAGCACATACGAAGAAAGCTGCTGCATGACAGGTGATGACAGAAGAAAAGTTAAAAAGCAGTGAAGTGAGGGGACTGACTGAAACAGTATGCAGAAGAATATACTTGTATCTTGTCTTTTGTCAACAGAACAATCTAAAAAAAACCAATCAGTATTTGTTGTCTGTCTTCACCTATGTGTATATTAGAAGTAAGATCCACTATTTGCTCTTCACATAAAGACATTCTGTACTGGCTAGATGAAAAAAAGTTTTGAAATATTAAATACTCCTAGCCATTTCCTCAATGCAAAATATATAACATTTACCCTCATACCATGACCAGGGGAGGAAAAACATTTTAAAATAACAGACAACTCATCTTCTTGAGGTTGTCTTCTAGATTTCTTGCACTACTGGTATACACATTCATTTTTTAACTGATAGTGTAAACTCTCACTTCATTTATGCCTAGACAGCTTCCTGAGTAACAAGAATGAAATATAAACCAGATTAGAAAACTGGATTTTCTAGCCTACAGCTAATGAGTTATGTGAATTTATTTAACACTGATTTCAGACACAATGTGACAGAAATTTGGCTGCATCTTCTAGAAGAAAGGTTGAAAATATTTCACTGAGCAAGAAGTCGAGAGTAAATATTTTATTGTGCAACCAAATTTAGGACAAACATCATTTTCAGCACATAATTTAACAGAAACAACGTTCCAGTCAAATTAGCTAGCTTGACTCACTACACCAAAGGATAAAGCGATTAGAACTGCTCTAATTCAACTTATATTTACTCAACTGAAAGCAAAAGCAGACACTACCAGATGCATACATAGAGATAAAGTGTGACTGTTCCCTCACTTGGCCAGCTTAAAACTAGACATCCAACCAACACCCAAATGGAAAACGAACTGATGATTTCCTTCGTCATCCATCAACATTGCCATCAACAAAATCTTCATTCTTTCTATCTGTTGCTAAATGAGCTTTACCATTAACATGCACATGCTATCAACATCAAACCCTCCTCATCTCTCACTCTAAGCTGCACTTGTCAAAAAGGAAAATGAAAATACTCACTTTGGCTACATTTGCTTATAGAAATGGACTGACAGAATGTTTATAAACAAAATTAGACATAATTACTTATCTCTATTACAAAGAAATCTTCATCTGCTTAGTGGAAATATTGCTCAGCTTGTCTCCACCCCTTCTCTAAAAAGCAATCAGGTAATTTTCCAAAAGCAAAAACCCCACAGGAACGCCGGGCTGCTCCCCGCAGCTCCCCGCCCCGCGGCGGCAGCAGCAGCCAGCGCCGCGCACTTACTGATCTTCTCCTCCCCTCTGGAGAAGGGAAAGCAGCAGAGCTGGCCCATGGCACCGGCCGCTTCAGCTTCCCCCTCGTCGTCTCCGCGTGCACCTCAAGCAAAACCCGCAGATCCGGCTGCGGTCCCTGCAGAAACTGCTTATTCTGCCCGGGGAGCGAGCGGGAGATCGAAAGAGACCGGCAGCTCCGCCCGGCCCCGCCCCGGCACGGCACCGCCAGACACCGCCCCAGCCCAGCCCCTGACCCAGCCCAGCCACCGCCCCAGCCCAGCCCCAGCCGTGCCCCTGCCCCTTCCCCAGCCTGCGGAGCCGAGGATCGCTCCCATCCTGCGCTTTCCTCCGAGACATCCAATTTGCCTAAAGGCCTATCTTCCCTTCCCGTCCTGATGTTACAGACGGGATGGAGGCTTGAGAAAACAGGGTCCCGCCTGGCCACCTTAAATGCGGCACCGGCCAGCGTGGCTGTGTGACCCTGCCACCACTGCTCCCCTCCGTTCACAGCGGTGTGCTGAGAAACGGGAGAAAATACAGCGAAGTCTTAAGTATTTATAGTTAATATATGGGCTCTCCTTCTTTCCCCTAGAAGCAAAAAATGAGGTTATAAGACTAGGGAAGGAAAAAAAGCTGCTCAAGCTGCTGCTGCTGCAGCAGCATAGCAGCCCTAGCCTGAGATGCTGAGAAACAAACTGGGATTACTGCTCTGGATTTGGTGGGGATTTGCTACCGACTTCAGCAGGAATAGAACCGGTCCACTCCTGGTTACTAGTCCTCCTTCTGAACACAGCATGCATTACAAGCGTGGGTGATGAAGGTCACCTGCTGGATGTAATGAACTCAGGATCTTCTAAGGTAATAAAATACTAACGAGACGCAACAAGAGTAAAGAGCAAGTTAGTGATTAAAGATGAAAAATAATCAAAGGCAGTCCTACAAGTATTAGTCCAAACATTACCCAACACAGCAATTAATTACTTGGAAGGAAATAAGTAATAAAACACCAAAGAGTGGAAGTTTGGCATACACAGTGAGACAAGACAGTAAATGAGCACAGCCTGTATGGCTTTGGCAAACCGAGTCTATTCATCCAAAGCATGTAAATAGAACCAAATGGAAAGACATATATTTTATTGAAGTATTCTTCCATTCACCAAAACCAAAAATGCCCGGCTTTCTACTTATTTTTTCTTGTGGTTCATTTAATTTTTAAAGGAATTAGACAAACACTACTGGGATGCTCACACATTGTTAGCTATAAAAACATCCTTGCCAGGTAACTCTATTGTGAATATCTCAGCTTTTGCTGCAATTAGCTGTCAGCACAAACTCTTCTGTTAGACAACAAGGAATGTACATGACATATGTGTCTCAGAAGTAGCTCACTGGTGTCCAATATTGACGCATGGTAAGCCAGTCATAATGACAAGAGTCCCTGGATGCCCTGTGGCTCTTAAAAATTGAGCTCAAACTGCAATTTTTTCTTCATGGTGGGAATTAATAAAATCTCCCTGTCTTCTATCTGGATGTGTATTTCTGTTAACATGTCGATATTTCATATTTTGAGACTTTTACATCTGTTTAATTTACCAGAAATTTGACAACAACTTTTAAAGTTTATGTTGTAATGGACAGATAACACAGGCAAAACATGATCCCACAGGCCTTCTCATCATTAGGCTAATAATGAAGAAACACAGGTGTACACAGAAATTGTGGGATTACAGACTAGCAAATCTGCACATTGTCCTGGTGTTGGTTGGAATAGGGTTAATCTTCTTCTCAGTAGCTGGTATAGTGCTGTGTTTTGGATTTAGGATGAGAAGTATGCTGGTAACACAACTGGTGGTTGATAACAATGTTGGTAACACTGATATTTTAGTTGTTCCTGAGCAGTGAATACTCTAAATCAAGGACTTTTCAGTTTCCCATGCTCTGCCAGCAAGCAGGTGCAGAACAAGCTGGGAAGGAGTGCAGCTGCGACAGCTGACCCAAACTGGCCAAAAGGATATTGCATGTCATGTCACCCAACTGGGGGGAGTTGGTTGCAAGGCACCAATCGCTGCTCAGGGACAGGCTGGGAATTCATCAGTGGGTGTCTCTTGGGTTTTATTATTCTCTCTTCCTCCCCTTTTTATCACCATCATCATCATCACAATAATAATAATTATTATTGTTGTTGTTATTTCATTTAATCAACTGTTCTTATCTCAACCCACGGCTTTTACTTTTTTTTCTGATTCTTCTCCCCATCCCACTGCAGGTGCGTGTGTGAGGTGAGTGAGCAGCTGTATGATACTTGCTAGCTGGGGTTAAACCATGACACAATTTCCTGTCCAGGAAATCCATGAAAATCATGGTGTTTCACTGAAAGATCATCCATATGCACTGGAAAACCAGCCTTTCATGACTGCAGTCAGTTCACTTTTGCAACTAATTTTTTGTACATTCAGAATGCAAAAAAAACCAGAAGAAACCAAATCCACAATTACTTTCCATTTAAAGACCTAATCTTGCACACCTCCTCTGAAAATACATGCAGTCACTGGCACTTTGAGCACCATTACAGACAGCCTGTGACAGCAATAGTTCTTAACATTTGATATTAATATGAAGGATAGTAAAACATGTGCTTGTTTTCCTTATCACATTGATGAAATAAATTATAAGGCTCAGATGGCTTTTTTATTATTCTTATTTATATTACAAAGACTAATATTTACAGATGAAAAAAGAATCCAGTTACCACAAAAATTAGGTATGAATTCTGCTACTATTAACCCGCACTTTTAAAATGTTCTAGTTCATATAACACGCTTTCCAGAAAGCCATTATTTTAACCAGAGGCAGAAGCTGTCCACAAAAATGTCTAGTGCTCCATATTCAAACTACTATTTGATTCAGGGAATTTTATGTTTGTTTTCCCAAGTGTAAGAATCTCTGGCTGGAGAATCCTATGAATATTTCATCTTTTTTACAGAGATAAGACAGTTTATCCGAGAAGAAGTGTATTGTATTTAACGTATTTGTAAGGCATTGTTCGTTATGAAATTAAATTGTCTTTAAGATAAGTAATATTCCAAAACTAAAATGCGCTAAAATAAGGTTGCCAGGTGGTAATTTTTATTCTTTTCCAACACTACTCTCTTATTAACAATTATTAGATCATGTACTGTTTAAACAATGTATCTTCCAGTAGCAGAGACAAAAAATCAGGATGGTATAAAAGTTTTTAAAATAATTGTAAGAATTATTAAGTTCTATATTCAATGAAATTCATTTCAGCTGTGCAGTTGCCTCACTTGAGGAGATGCTGTCAGCCTAACCAAGAGCAAAAAGAAAAGAACATGACCCATATTCTACAACGTAAATGAATTAAACATGATACTACAGGGCATAAGTGAAGACAGTCATCAAAGCACATAGAAAGCATTTCTAAGAGTGAGCAGTATCTTCCATTGTGTTTGGGATCAAAACAAAAAGACAAGCAGCACTGTAGTAAAAAACCCCAAATATCCTCCACCAGGTAAAGTTACAAAAAAAAAGTTCAAGTCATACAACAAACATTAACATGTATTTTTCAGTTTTATGTAAGCATAATCTCCTTTCCTATCACATCTACGTAGTACCTAAAGGAATACAAAACCCCTGGTGCTGCCATCTTTTCACAAGCATGTTTAACAAAGCAGCATAAGAAGCACAAAGTCCTCTTGTACATAAAACCAAGCATCCTTCTGCTAAAACATGCAATAACGATAGTTCTTACTGAGCACTTTCTGAGCAGTCCTGGCAATCCATGGATGGCAGGCTGGCAATACTCCATTAAGCAATTCTGGAAAAGTCACAACCAGTGACAGCCCTCTTTCAGACATGTACAAGCCATTTTTTAGCCAAAACTAACAAAATAACTTCGGCAGAAATGTGGATACAGGGAAAAAACAGATGATTCAAGGAGGGCCCTGGCCTTTTAACACTGGTCACATCACTGTACATGCTCTAACTTCCAAGAAGAGCGTTCGGACCACGAAGTCAATTGAAATCTCCAGAGCTGGATAGAGTCCATCTTAAATATTTTGAATATGATATTCAGTAACAAAAGTGGGCCTGATCACATTCTCAGTGCCTTGCTAGCCCAAGGCCTGCCATTTATTCTGTTATGACATCTCTTGAAATTTTGGTGAGATATACAAAGCACATTTAAACATAGGTAAAAGCACAACAGCAAAGCTTTCAGCTGCTTCAGGCACGTGACTGGATACAGAATTATAATAACTCTAGCCATATGAGGCCTAAACAGCCAAAGTATTATTAGAAATTAATAAGCCCCAAAAGATACTGGTATGTATTTTGTTGGGAGTAAGAGAAGCTGAAAGGCACCTTGGGATTGAAACTGAGGGGTGGAATTTTTCCAGGTAAGGAATGGCAAAGTGCCATCCTTTATCAAGGATAGCTGTTCAGATTAGCAAAGACAAACTGGTGCAAAACCAGCAAACAGAACTACTGGCCTCCACCCAACAGAAATTACGGTTTTGAATCTCGGAAGGTCTCTCTCTTCACAGCAGATAAAGACTAAGAGAAACTAAAATATATTCATTCTAAGCAGAGGCAATTTCAGCCTTCTTAATGCTCCTGAATACTGTTCAGCTGATCCAGAAGGAACCTAGCAAAGCTTTTTTTAGATGATGCTTGTGGTGCAAATTATGTAAAAAGTGGGTTAGGAGGAAAAGCTGATCTGCATTTCAACTTAAAAGTATTTGTGCATTCAGAACCTAAGCTGTTCCCAAGTCTCTGTATAAAAACACACATACACACATACAGAGTGCAGAAGACAGTGTATCACTGTAAGTTTTGTTTTGGGAACATCCACCAAATCAGAGTTACAATGTCCATTTAGAAGAAAAAGCAGGGATAAACAAATGATCTCTTGGACTTGCTGATATGCAAACATTTTCTCCTGTGTTTGACATTGCAGACTATGCTCCCATTTCTTTCTGATACTTCATTTGCAATACATTGTGTAATTTTAACAATTTTTCAATTGTGTCTTCTGAAAACACTTCTAATTCCATTTTTTCTGGAGAAAAAGCTGAAACTAACTTTAAAGGATTTTATTTTATTTCAATGGCTTAAGAATAGTTCTAGAAACATGTATTATATATTAAAAAAAAGATACTGAGTTGGCATTTGCATTATAAAGCAGAAGTGCATATTTTAGCTATGCTTTTTAAAACCACATTAAAATACTCCAGGGAACTCTCACCACTAACATGTGTTTTACAACACTGCCTTCTAGAGATAGAATCTTGCTCCTATTCACTGTAAATCATTATTTCTATGAGTTCCATTTCCTGAACGCACTGTACCTTTCAGCAAAGGCTGGGATGTGAGCCACCATATGCCTGCCTTCTATTTTAAGTGCAACCTGAGGGTGAGGCTCAAGACCAAATCTGCCAACAGTCCAAGTTGTTACCCTCAGGAACGCCTTTAGAGACATGTTTAGAATAAGCCATACAGCACTTCTGAGTGAAAATCACAAACATACTCAAGCTCTGCAGAGTACTCACAGCATCCTTCTTTGGTGTATACGTCACACCGTATCTCATCTATTCCTGCAGTGATTTTGCCTCACTGAGAGGGACTTCATACTGGATGCCAGTACAAGAATGTGTCCCCTTTGACACATGCCTTGTAGATTAAGTAAGTCCCATGACAATGACAATGTGGAAAACTGAGGCAACGTACACCTCACACTTCACAGTCTTTCCAAAGCTCACCTTACAAGCCTAAGTTTCTGAGATCTACCAAGCATTTATTTAATTCAATATTCAGCTAGTTCCTGCTGTTTCTGTGGAAAAGAAAGATTAAGGAATATACAAAAACATGCAGACCAGAAACTGAAGGATATGTTAGTTATTGTGGGGTAAACACCCTTCAAAATCCTGAATCTTTTAATACAAATTATTAAGTGCCATGTGTGAAAAAGCTGTAATTCAAGTCCAGGGAAAATTTTTGGTACTTATATACTTCTTCTTTCTAAAATGTCAAGGCAAACTGAACAGTTGAGATAACGAGACTTGAAAAAAGTTACATTCCTAGCGTGCAGTCTCTCAATGATTCTACCAAGCAGTCAATAGCTAAAGACAGCTATCATTGTCCAGTGATGGTTTACTGAGAGTTAACCTGACTGTAAGGATGTCAAAAAAGTCTTAAGGAGAGTATAAAAATTTCCCCTAACTTTCAAATTATTTACTATAGTAAAATAATGATTTTTTTTCTTATGTGTATAAAAATTAAGTAAGAGAAAGATGTGGTAGTATCAAGGCTCTAATGATGATGTTCTGACATCTACAGTGGTAAACCTTTATTTTCCAACAAATTATCACTATGCTGTTTGCATTCATTTAAGACCTTCATTTTTTCCAAAATGTTGTTCTGAATATTTTCTTTACTTTTGTGGTTGCAGGTAGTGTTTTTAAATTATCATTTTGAAGAACCAAAAACCTGCTATGAAGAAAAAGACGTTAGAGATCTGTTCTTGTGCATCCTTTCCTTGTTCTCCATTTAAACATGACAAATTTTTACATTTAAAATAAAAGGCATTAGGAACATAGCACAGTGAGATATTTTTTGCAATGTATGTATATTTTTGATCACATTCTGTTAAAACTTTCTCTTGGGAACACTGAGTGTTGCGCATAGACTAGAAAAACAATTCTTGTTAAGAAAAAAACACACCGAGTTTTCCACTAGAGCAAGCCAATTGAATGCATTTTTTTAAAGGAAAAAAGAAATTACCATGAATTATGACTACTAATATTCCTTCCCTTCACAGACTGTCAAGAGAGTCAGTGAAATGCACTGACACTGTGCCACAGTTTTGTGTGTCAGATCTGCTAATGCCACGAACACCAGTCAGGATTTTATTGCTGATGCACTGCTCTTGTTTATCATTCTCTACTAAAATTCTTCTTGGGTTTGGAATACTTACATAAATAGCTCACTGGATGTGCCCAAAATTTAGCAGCCATAAGGTTTCACTGGGAGGTCCTGATTGCAGTCCCCTTTCCATTCCTGTTGCAACACTTCTCAGTATTGCAACTTTTCCTCAATTTCCTACATTTGGAACTCCAGAGCCCACATTTGCTAATTTTCTGAGAAATCACAAAGTTCATTTTCTCCTGCTTGTTAAATCTGCTGGTAAGAATGCAAGTCAAGACAGAGTTGAGATTTAAGGTACTCCTTTCTGTAAAAATTTTCATTTATTCTAGAAGTACTTGACAGTACAACAGCAGAAGGCTCCTTCAGTATGTATTACTATAGTCTAAAGAAAAATTAAATGTTGAATAGACAGATGGCCTATGCTCTTTGAAGTTCTGGAAATCAGTAGTAACAGCTTATTTTTTCTGACTTTTTAGTGAGAACAAACTCCTTGCAACAACAACAACAACAAACTCCTTGCAATAAACTCTGTGCAAACTCCTTTGCACTTCAGTCTTCTGCCATATTATTCCAATATACCAGTGAAAACGAGGTCTTTGGTACTGCACAAATACTTACCATTAAAGAACAGAAATGAAAAGACCAATGCTAGTTACTGTGCATTACAGCTATATTTTAAGATTGTATCAAAGGCTTTTCATAATTCATGAGACAAAAAAAGGAATTATTGTCTTAACCCCCCCCCCAAAATTATAAAGGTTTTGATGCTGTCAGCCAGATTGTTGCTCCTTAATATGGTTCACTGAAATCTGCTGCCATTTGCTTTAGTAAACCGTACAGCTAACCACACCTTAATCAGTTTGTTCAGATTATAAAGAAAATAAATATTCTGAAAGAAAAGGATTAACCCTTTCTTTTGATACCACACATTTCACTTCAAAACTCTCCAGAAAATCTCCAGATTTGAATATATCCTTAAATACATCCTTTTCTTTCAGTCAACAGTTCTTCAGAAAGATCAGCCACAGTGGAAAGAAGGTCTTTGAATGAAGAAGGGAGAAAAAGGATGCTCCAACTACTGATCAGGTTCAGTCCAGAAAATCCTCAATTTTAAGTGCTTGACTGGCTAGCACACATGAAATGTGCAGGCAGTCAGATGGATGATCAAGATCAGTGCCCAGAGGGATTCCTGTTTTCTCCATGCCAATGAGATGAGAAAGCACCTTAGTGTGCCAAGCAGTTAATTCTCCCCCATTGCTGGGGCTTTGGCCACTGCCAGCAGGCAAAACATCCTTGTCCCACACCTGCACCACATATCTGTGAGACTCAAGAACGTCATCTTTTCAGCCTACCTAACACTGTTCAGCTCAGCAAAGGGTCATGTGGGCTAACAGCCCATGGATAATGGAGGCTGGACTATGGAACCATCTCTGGCTTTATACTTCATGTAGATTCAATAGCTATATTTCAGAAAATCAGCAGTCTCCACCTTGACTTTCAAACAGAAACCAAGTATGGATCTTTCAGGCCACCCTCTTGCTTGAATTGTTTTATCTGATTTACATGCAGCACTGTGGCTTTCATCTGACATGCCCAATGTCACCTGAAGCAGTATGTACAAGGTGAAGCCCAAATCTATGCCAGCTAAAACTGATACACAGAGAACAATCTTTGCAATTGCACACAGCAATTGCGCTAAACTGTTAAGCTCTGCTTTGAGTATACCAGTTAAACTTATTTCAGGAAAAACTTTGCTCTCGCTCCTTCCTAAAAAGACAGAAACTGGACAATGAAAAGTATTTCGGGATCTAGCTCACATACTCTTGAACACTGTAAACATTTAGTCCAGCAATCATTTATTGGCCGTAATTTTAAAAAGCTGTTTCTTTCCTCTTACAATTTTTTGACTGCTGTTTTAATTTACACTATGAAAAGAAAGGGGGAAAGGACATGGAATTTGAAATGCTCATCTCACAAACAGGCACAAAATTTAATTAATTATTAATATATCTTTGCAGCAAGTGTAGTAAATAACCTGTATTTATCACTTCCAGGTGACCCTTAGCATGTGGACTACCAACACATCACAAACACGCCAATGGATTGAAATCTGGGTAACTGTTGGTATAATTTTAACTAATAGGCATGACACTGCCATGGCTGCCTGTCTGAGAATCTACCAGATTCATCACCATGAAGAGAAGTGCCAGATAGTCTCTGCTAAAAGATCAGAAGAAGCAGCAACACTGACTCATTTCTTATGATATTCTGTGCCAAGATTTTCTTGAGACCAAAGTAGAAAGCTCATTCTAAATAGAATGCAAAGGAAAGAGAATGCCAGCCAACCTTTGCTTCCTCAGATGACTGTGAACTAAACTCATTTTGGTTAGTCACACACAGATTCTTATTATTCCTTTCATACATTCTTCTCAAAAAAACCTGAGTAACACAGAAGTCATGTCCTGCGCCAAAGTTAACTTTTTTTTTTTCTAGCACCCTGTTATTATTTTTCACAGATCAAGAGCCTCATAATTTTGATTTAAACAAATAGTTCTACCAGTCTTTCATTGGCCTCCAATTACAGATGACATAAAATACTGGAGTTAATTAAAATAATGTAGACCTAATTATAGTACTTTCCCAGGAGACTCAAACATTTGTAGACTATAATTACAGATTTAAAATTAAGACATGCATTTCCAAATAAATCAGTAAATTATTTTTTGAGTCATATAAGAGTACTGACAACATTAATCTGAAAGTTATGTATACAGGGAAAAGGCAAAAAGTAAAGCAAGAACAAGTTAAGCAAAGATTATGTATTATGATTTTCTATCACATCTCTGTAAAAAGATGAAGCAGTATCTATGTAACATAAAGCCTGCAACACTGAAAATGCATAATCTGAAAGTCCTAGAAATCTCTGGAATCAAAAGTGAGCTAATAACTAAGAATGATTTACTGGAAGGTTCTCAAAAAAAGCCAGCTAGCACTTCATCTAGAAGACTTTCTTGTATCTTCATCTAGAAACATGCTTATTGTTTTTCAGTCTGTTTCTAAGATTTATAACTATGAGGGAAGTGTGTTCTGGAATTTTAGTTTTATATATGAACACCTATTACCTATTTGTAGAAAATTATATCATTTTGAGAAAAATATTTTTGTTCTTAAAAGGAAATTTAGGAATTGGGAGCTTTGACTGAGCTGCTTATATTAACAGAGTAAGTAACTGAGTGGGAATTCCTGCATATTTCTATACTCCAAGGACACAGTGATATTTATAAAGGTCACAAAAATGGGAATGTGATTCTGCATTTGCTGTGTGAACAAGGAGAGGATATTATGTCTATTAAGTGAAATAAATTCTTCCTCTACCTCAGTGTATTGAAAAGTCTTTCTTTACAAAATATACTCGTGTAAACAAGCTCTAGAGGAAGTAAAATGGTTTCTGTTTGCTCTGAGTTCTGTTTATTTCCCTAAAATTTCTGTGTACTGTACAAACTACAACTGTGTTTCCCTTTTAGAGAAGGAAAGAGACATTTGTTTTCACCCTTAGCAATGATAAATACTTCTGGAGAGAGGAGAAATCATTGGTAACACCTTCAGTATCTGCCATGATTTTTAAATGGCTATTTTATACTAAGTGATAAAATAGGATTTATCTGTGTATTTTAATTACGATGTTAAAAATGAACTTTTTGTTTAAGTCCTAATGAAGCTTTTATGTAAGAATGTCAAATATAGCATAGCTTACAAAATAGCTCACATACAAAAGATAACAACATGCAACAGTCAAAAAAGATGCTCCTTTAAATCGACCTTCATGTATGAGATTCTCTCAACTGTTTCCAAAGAAAAGGAACATTTCAATGAATCATGTACTAACAATACATGAGAAAATGAACAACTGGGCTGTATTCAACCCAAAGCTTATAATGAGGAATCTACTGAGCAACTGGTAGGAAGCAGCTTTGATACATGTCAAGGTACCATACAAGTCCCATAGACAAAGGCTGTCCAAACCCACAGCTATTCAATGCTTTTCTGGTGTGCTTTTTCTTAACCTCCTCCATGCTAACACCACCCACTGCTGGGGCTGAATTGATTAAAAGGCTTCCAGCAAGAAAAGAGCTGCTTAAAAAGAACATTTTGCATTACCTCACAGTAAACATGCATGAGTGTGCATATACACAAACATGCAAACACAGACACAGAGACATATATATATGTAAGTTCGTATCAATCCCATATATTGGTAATTTGTCTCTAATGAATAACAGAAAAAGACAGGCACCAAACATTTAGAGCATTTAGACTGGAATGATGCATCTGAATCCAAAAGCTGAGTAAAACCCACATATTTTACTATCGTCCAGCAGAAACTGGACACCCCTTTCCTAAATCACCCACAAGATTGAGAGTCCAGTGGGCATTTTAACATTGTGCCTGTGACCTCCATAAGACTAGACACTCCAACAAATAATCACAGGATTACAGAGTCTGACTTGGGGTAGGGTGGGGCGTATTCTTCAGCTCTGTGAGATTTGAATTCTCTGCTGCTCTGGTGAAGCCTCTTGAAGAATAAAGGTGCATCATTCCGCTTCCATGCTAAGCTGCCAGTTGTGCTTTTACAGCCTTTGGGGGATTGAATTCTCCCAAGCTGGGGGAAGAAAAAGGCCCTGATATCCAATTTGAGTGGGAACGGTAACCAACTATATGTGTACTAAGTGTTTCCTCTTTAAAATTAAAAAAAAAAAAATAAGTGAAATCTGATTTAAGTACCCTTGTATCACGAACAGTGGATACTGGGCTTTGGATCCCAGTAGGGTGAGATGCCTAACTCAAAAACCAAAGAAAGACAGAGAGGTGTTGACATAGTTCTATATTGGGTGTTTCCCCACTGGCTTGTTCAATCAACATTCAGTTTAGCCTGCACTTTCTTGACTCTGCTCTGAGATACTGGATTCTGCACACAACAGGAAATGGAGGCATCTTATTCTGGGGCCAAATTCCTACTAAAGATATTCACCTAAAACGTTTTTTTGACTTGTAAATTTTATTCATATACAAAGACATATAACAACCCCCTCCTTTAATTCAAAACCTGCCGACATAATACATCTATGAAATGCACTTTTCAGTCAGGTAGATAACATATATTAACAGACACAGCAAGTGTTCTATTTCAAAGTGCAAAAGACAGTGGACCAGGACTATGGACCAAAATCTGTTTGCAAAACAGACCTTAGGAGTCTGTAGACTGTAAATCTATAGATCTCTTATATAATTGCACTACTAGTACAAAATTATTAATATAACTGCACTGACAGATTACAACACAAACTTGCCCAAATGTAAATTAATATTGAAAAAATGTATATGTGACAGAGTTCAGATTCTTCCATATTAAATAAACCAATAAAGACATAAGTGTTCAAATAAAAAAGCTATAGTCAGAATAGCTACTGCTACAAAAGACAAACTTAGCAGATATACGCAGCTGACTAATTCCATGTGTTTGAGCAGTGCAACTCATCTAGAGTCTAGACAAGAGGGATGTTAAGTAGAAGCTCAAAAATATTCAAATATTCAAAAATATTTTGTACTCAACTATTGCACTCTACTGTACAATTCTTACCTTTAAATCTATTCTAGCACAGAGCAATATTCTCAAAAAGTAATTTTCTTTTCCTTAGAATCTCATTAGGTAAGCCCCACCACCACTGGCCCTGTATCATTGAAGTAGCAAACTGAGAAAGAAGTGAAGAAAAGTACTGAAGATGAGTTTAAAATTGAAAGCACAGATAATAAATCAGAAAGAACTAAATTTTTAAAACCTCTTAGCCCTTGTTCCTCATAAGCACCTGAATAAATACAGCATCATTGTGAAAACTGGTCATACAAAGGCCCCGAGATACACAGAAGTAAAAATACAGATTACTCTTTATCAGGAATGTATTTGCAATAGTTCTAAAATAACTAAGGCATTATGATTTACACATGTATTTCAAATTACAGATTTAGGCTTACTCTGAAATGCATGGGGTTTTATGCCTATATAAAAAGAGTTGTACTATAACATTGAAAACTCCATTTGGAGAAACAGTATGCCTTCATGTGTTTTGTGCTCTTAGAAATTAAGAAAAGCTATCCCCAAGAATATAAATAACCACTTAGGACATTCAAACCAATCCAGGTAACGAATTATGAAGAAAGATAAACCAGATATTCTCTATATTTCTGGAAAAAAATATGAGAAGCTCTGACTTGATAACTGCAAGACAAATGGAAGAAGCAAATGAAGTAAAAGCTAATCTGAATGGTTGATGGTGTGTTATTTGAGGTATTGTACGTATCAGGAAAGAAAATTTCAACGTATAGAAAGCAGAATTTACCAATAATAAAAATCACAAAGAATTCGACCTAATCTTCTAAAAGAGTACATCCATAAGCAGGTATATTTTCCATGTAAAATATAGATTACTTTAACTTGCTTTCATGTGAAAATAACATTTCTAATATTAAAGACACACTAACAAATCTCTTCTGCCAAAGGTGGTATCACAACCTAATCAACTGATGCAAATTTTTAACATCCAATGTGTTTTGTGTTTGCAATATGATAGGAACGGGGAAAGAAAACTATAGAGCTTGCCTGCATTTGAAAGATAAGACAGATTAATGCTGCCTGGGAATTTGAAAATACTAAGGGCTGTTTCTGAATAATTCCATATGTGAACGCTCTTATTTTGGAATAAGAGAGTGCTTTGTTCCTGTTCAGCTTGACCCACTTTCCTAAAGTATTTAATTAGGAACAGTTTTATGTGTAAGAAAGGCTTTTGTTTCCTTGATTAAAGCAATAAAGTTCAGTATCTAGGGTTTTTGATTCAAAACACCTTAAACATTAAAAAAAAATTAACAAGCTATGGAAACAGTGCCTAGGTATTAAAATGAAATTGCGGCATTTTCACTGCTTCTCCAAATAAATTATTTAAAAGGTAAGAAGTTTTTTAAAATAGTCTTCAGTCAGCAATTACTTTCTGCTGTATTCCATTGGCTGTGGTTGGCTACTCAGAATTCTTTAAGACAAATTTGTTCTTTGCAAAGCATAAAGTAATAGCAGAGGTTTTTAAAAGTATGTGTGAAAGGGTCAACTGTAGTGCCTTGGGACTTCAGAAATCAAATTATTTACCTAAAGTAAAACCATGCAGTCTAGAGAAGACAAGAGCTCACTCTTCCTGTACTCCAGCTAATCCAAATCCAGGTGAAGAGAAGTCCGTGGTGCAAGGTCAAACTGTCAAGCTCAGCACTTTGACCACCACATACACCCAGATATCTGCTCAGAATGCAAGCAGTGTGAATCCACTCTTGCCTCAGAAAATACAGGGTGGACAAGTTTGGGGAAACTTAAAAAATTGGAAGCCTAACTTCAGGTGTCTGTAAGTATGTCTAGTAAGTACAAATATGAATGCTTTGGTCATGTAAGCCTCCTAAGCTAGTGATGCTGGTGCAGAAATTAGAACATAGCTAAACACTACAGCATCAACCTAACAGCCAACACTTGAGAAGCAGAAAGAACAGCTGCACTTAGCATTGGCATTTCCACCTGATCCCAAGTGCCCCTTGTCAGTTCCACAGCACACAGGCAAGTGGGGTACATTAAACCACTCAAGTAATATCAGACAGTTTCTGCCGTGGGTGGTTAACACATCTAATCTTGCAATGGAACAGACGAGGAATTGTCACTAACATGAAAGGTAGTGTAAAAAACCCACATTGTTTCTTATGCATTGCTCAGCTGTTTATTACTGGCTGTAAATGGCAAGGTTTGGTCCCCTTCTACATTCACCCACATCCTCTGGTAAGTGCTCAAGACGTGGGATAGGGGGATTAAGCACAATGCTGGACTATCTCCAGCTGGATATTTGACAAATAAGGACTCACATGCAGACTCAGACATACTTCACTAAGAAGAAATTAAAACTCTTCATGTATGTAATATAGCAACCTGTTTATGAGTTGTATGTCACCCTCCCAGAAAGTTCTCTATACTGCATGAGTGATTGATCCAACCTTTCATACCCAGCAGATCTGCCTAACTGTCCTATAAACAGAGAAGAGGTTCAGTTCTCTATCCTGTCATTAAATACCAATTCAGATCTTAAATGTTTGATCTTCATTTGAAAAATAGAAGATTGTATACTATGTATTCAGCAGGTTCTGTGATGACCCTTTCTGTTGTGTTTCAGAACAGATTAAAACAAGTAATTTGGCAGGCTACTGTTCAGACAATAATGTTATGTTTTAGCTTGTGGTTGATGTAATCTTGCTCTTACATTCTACTGTTTCCATAAGAAACAGTGCATTGTGGCTTTCTAGGAAACACGAAATGACACTACAAGCCACATTAACAACGCATCTTTAAAATCTGTCAGATTTTATCTTGAAATTATTTCCACTGAAAAAACCCTACTTTTACAAATACTAGAGGCTTTAAAAATATTTTATGTAGTCTAAAATAAGAAAAACACTGTTTCTATCCTTGAAACACCTGTTTCTATTAATTGCTCAGTATTGCTGTGAAAGAGAAATGCAAGTTGTGATATTACTCAAAACAAGTCCTTTTCCCCAACATTTTTATGTCAGTGTTTCCATTACCCCTCAAGTACAGATCACTATTGATCTACAAACTTATCTTATTTTATCTCACTTATCTCACAGGGATTAGGAAGGAAGCCTAGTAGACTCTGTGCAACCATGCAGCGCACTGGATAATCTCTTCAACTCTACACTAACCATCAACAATTAAAAAATGGTGATAATTGAACAATGGAAAACTGGTTTTCCTTTCACTCCAGATCCTTCAAACTACTGAAAAACACTCCTCACAGAATCGGCAGAAGAGCCTAACTCAATTATGGTAAATCAAACATACCTTCTATTTGATGTTAAGACTATACAACAAATATGTATCAACAAAAATAACTTGCTAGCTAGGCAGATGTTTAGAATAAAAATTAATTATCTTTTACTGATATATTCGATGAAAGAATATTACATATTTAGTTTATTCCTCACCTAGGTGGTCTGTTTACTGTTTTGTTAATATATTGAAAGTAATGCTTTGCATATTTTCAATGTAACTTTAATATATTCAATTTAGAAACAACTACGTTGTTTGGACACCAAAGTCTGCTGAGGAAAATGTCTTTAAATCATAAATACATAAGACACAAAAAAGCTGCTGGATGTTGCTAAATTGTATTTTATAGCATATTATGTTATGTTGTAAAAAATAAATTCTGTCTTTTTCATATACTCAACTGAATTTTCAGTCATGAATCACAGTCTTACTGATGTCAAATAGGCTTTTGTGCTTTCCTGTTGGATTTACTTCATCAGTTTTATTCTATTGTTTGAACAGATTTTTGAAAACCATTTTCTAAAATCTTATTTACACTTATTTTCAACTACTGATAACAGCTCTGGCATGAAAAAACAGCACTACTTCAAACACTTTTTTGTTGATAAACAAAAGGAAAATAGTCTTTCGAACAGAATTACATTCTGGTATTTTACAGAGATAATAGCAAAAATTACCCTGTACAATAAATTTCATAATCAGATACAATAACTAAATCTCATAATCACAGAAAGTGATGAAAAGGTTTTTTTACTTACTTTCAGTACTAGGAGATGAATGATTGAATTCTAAACATACTGTTCTTGTCTTTGAAGCTCCCTGTCACTTTCTAATGAAGAGTTTGTCATACATTTGCAGAACATTAAAGCTCAAACATTAGAATTTGCCTCAAAACAATGAAATATTATTCTGAAATGAAAATTCTCACTTTCAAACCATAGTGGTTACTTCCCCATCAATCAGCCTCTTCTCCTTATCCACACACAGTATGGATAAGTATGGATAAGTATGAATCCATACAGCTTTTAAGTTATAACTGATATTATGAAATTTAATATAAAATGCTATCTCATTATGCAAAATGCTATGCTAATGGTCAATGTTTCAGTAGCAGAAAATTACCAAATA
This sequence comes from Oxyruncus cristatus, assembly GCA_013399855.1. Lineage (NCBI taxonomy): Eukaryota > Metazoa > Chordata > Aves > Passeriformes > Cotingidae > Oxyruncus > Oxyruncus cristatus. The sequence continues at coordinate 1,401,284 of VXAY01003849.1, read as the reverse complement.
CAGAAACAACTGCCCAATGTAGCAATACATAGATGAAATATATTGCTACTATATTGTCATTAGAGAATCTAAAAATATTTGATGTGTGCAAGAAACCAAAGATCGCTGCTTTCTAGTCACTGTCTATAAAGAGCATGGCTCCTAGGTTAATAACTAAAATGTGAGTTTTTCTCTGCCATGTTTAAAAGAATCATTTTTATAAGTCAATATTCTACCACACGACTGCTGAGAAATAGTGCTTTAGAGAAAGACTTCTCTGATTAGCACACAATACCGATTGCTTTTTATGTGGGCAAAGACTTACTAAGCATGCTGCATACACAAAATTGCAGCAGGTCTGGATAAACTCAACACAAACAGTGAATTAATTACTAATTTCAAATGTTAAGAAATAGCCCCTGGGAAACCGCCCAAAACATTTTTATCCAGAAGCAGTATGACTGCTATTAATTAAAATCTAGGAGGAGTGCCACAGATATGTAACAAACTCAAAAAACAGTTACTCACAACCTAATAGGGTGGAGAAAGTAGAAGTTAGGCTACAAATAGACTACTAAGAAGTGAAAGAAACAGACCTACGGGTATTTTGAAATTACAGAAAAAGAAGGGTACATAACAGATAAAACCACAGAACAATTCATTATTTTAGAAAAAGTGATTCACTTAATACAATTAAGAAGGAAGGTGAAAAGAAACCAACACATGATATGTGTAATTTTGCAGGATGTAGAATCTCGACAATTAAAACAGGATTACTCTTGGTTATTTTTGCTGTTTCTAATGTGAGAAAATGTTCAATTGCTATATGAATAAAATCAATCACATTTAGGTCAAACCATTTGTAGACAGAGAAGCAGGAGAGCATCTAAAGGAGACAAATGCCAGTCTTTTTTTCAGTTAAGCTAGTGCCAATTCAAAAAGACTTCAGACAAACTGGGAAAACTTCATACTGCATTCTGTATTTGAAACCTCTTCTTCCTTGATGATGAAAGTGAAATACTACTGTATTTTTTGCTTGACACTGTTGACAATCTATCCAACTATCAACTGGTTTCCAATTCTTTTATTTTCAGTCTTCTATTTCTTCTCAGTATTATTTGGGGTTCATAGAGTAGCGTTATCTATTTTCTGTTTCATGTACAGATGAGTCTTTTCTCCTGTTCTTCTTTCTTCTGTAATTCTTTCTTTTCTCTGGGTATTTCCAAACCTATTGCTGACAAACTTATGTTCAGTCTGTAGAGTTCATATACAAGGTACCTCGAGAAGCATCTTGTTCTTTGTTTGAGACATGGGTGTTGAGCAGCTGCCTGGCTAACATTGTAAAATGTAACGTGGAAGCATAAACGGCACTAGGAAATCCTAATTAAGTTTATTAAATTAAAATGTTACTTAAATGTTTCAAGTAGCCTAACACCAGCAACTGCAAGAATTACTTTTTCTTGTAACATATTCTGTCCACGTTATTGATCTCTCTCAGACACTTAAAGATTGCAAATAGAATGTATCGTTTTGCTATTTAGTTGAAAATTTTATCTTCATATATACATATATACATAATTAGCTAGAAAGCTAATTAACAAATATTAACCACATCTTGCCTATCATACACACTTTTTAGATCCTGATTGTCTGAGACACACATTTTAGGATGGGAAGAATTACTTTCTGCAGGTATCTCCCATCTCAGAGAGACTGCAGAGTAACCTGTTGACAAGGTCAGACTAGACACCAAACTTGTACAAAGTTCCACTGAAAAGCAGATTGACCTCCTAATGTTCTGCAACTTAAAAAGGCATTTGTTTGAGGTATTATTTGAGCAGCAAGAAGCATTACCTTTTACCACACTATTACGCTCTTATCAAGATAAAATAGATGTTTGTAGTCCGATATGTCATTTTCCATATTGCTACTGCTAGATTGCAAGGATTAAGGGGGCTTGCAATAGTGCTTTAACCTGCAGCTTGGGCCACATTCCAGGTATATGAGTTCTGACTGTGCAGAAAGTAAGAGTACCTGCTGTGTGGTTTCCAACAAGGAACAGACTTCTAGTTCTTCTGCCTCAGAGACAGCACAGGGGAAGTCTGATGTATAAACTTCTAACAAACCACACAGGAGAAACATCACAGAAAACAGCTTGGCATGTGATAACTTTCTTTAATGTGTATATAATATCATTTTACATTATATTACTATAAACCAATTTTCTTTGAAAGAAGTCTACAAAAATCTTCATAAATGGATTCTGAAAATACTTAAGTGAGATACTTAATGCAAAAGGTATATTTGACATAAGAAGATTTATGCAATGCTCCCTTTGACGGTCAGAGGGTCTATTGAACATCTTTACCATGATATCAAGAACTGACCTACTATTCAGGTGAAGGAGTGTATACTGAGAAGCTCAACTCATTCCAGCATTCACTGGTCTTCTTTGGGATTTGAGATGACATTCAGCAACTGCCATGAGGTGGGTGGTCTGGAGAAGGACACTTTGTTGGCTTGCTTTAAACAGTAAACTGAACTCTACTTCGAGGGTGAAGCTTCAACATTACCCTCACTGTCACATCAATTTTTAACTCCTGAATACATACCCTGTGGGGCTGGCACAGAGACACAGAGAAAACTTCTGGTGCAGATGTAGGCTCTGCTGAAGATAGTGGATGCTGCTATGTAACACACTGTAAAAGCCTGATTATCTGCTGTGCATATTGATGCAGTTCAGCAGGTGTTTTACTTCTGCCTTTATTCATATCTATCTCTTTTGGTTCCCATATTTTTAAATACGCTTTTAAAATGTGCAGCTGATACGTGGTACTTATTAGCCAGATAATCACAGAATATGCTGAGTTGGAAGGGACCCCTCAGGATCATCCAGTCCAACTCCTGGCCCCATGCAGGACACCCCAAGAATCACACCATGTGCCTGAGAGTGTTTTTCAAACACTTCTGGAACTTGGTGCCAGGCTTGGTGCTGAAACCACTTCCCTGAGCAGCCTGTTCCAGTGCTCAGCCACCCTCTGGGTGAAAGAAATTTTTCTAATATCCAAACTAAACTTCACTTGACACAACTTCATACTGTCTCCTTGGGTCACCAGAGTGAAGAGATCAGTACCTGCCTCCCCTCATTGCACTGTAGCCTGCAATGAGGTCTCCCCTCAGGCTCCTCCAGGCCGAACAGACCAAGTGACCTCAGCTGCTCCTCATACGGCTTCCCCTCCAGATCCTTCACCATCCTCACTGTTGTCTTTTGGACACTCTCTAATAGCTTAGTATGTTTCTTATATTGCGGTGCCCAAAACTGCACAAAATATTCAAGGTGAGGCCACCCCAGTGCAGAGTACAGCAGGACAATCACCGCCCTCAACTGGCTGGCGATGCTTTGCCTGATGCCTCCCAGGACTCAACTGGCCCTCCTGGCTGCCAGGCCATGGTAGTATGCAAGTCTTTATTGTGTATGGATTTTTAACATGAATTCTGATCCCTTTAGATCTTTTCATCTTATTAGATGAATAACACTGAAGTCTCACTCTAGATAAAAAGAAGTCAATTCTGTTTCTGTATTTTCTGTGCTCTTCAAGGAAAGAAGATAACTGCTTGAGTGCATGTACATGTAGAAAGAACTAGACCAGGATACAGTGTTTTGTCTGTATTAAGTAATTTTCAAATTTCACTATTTCTAATGTATTAATAGAACTGCATTAACTCCCTCCTGTATTTATTTTAATGTCCTAGCTACCTAAAGTTACTAAAAAACTCTATTCAGATCACATTTTAAAATATTTTAAAATAATTTTTCGAAATTCATTAAAATATTTCTTCTCTGAAATGAAAAAACAAGTCATTTAAACTCTGTTTCAATAATGCTGTTTTCCTTCATCTGTTTACTTTAAATAAATATATATTAACATGTACAAAACCAGAAAATTAAATGCGTGTATTTCACCAAGATTCATCCAAGTCCATGAAAAAATGGAGATAATAATAGTGCACTTTTTTAGTATGATATCAGTGAAGAACATCCGCTCAAATACTATGTCTAGAGAAAGCCAGATGTAGTGCTCATGTGAAAATAATTCAAAGGAGAGTTCTGTTTGGACTGTGAAAATGACACACAAATTCTTTACGCACTGTCATACCAGGATTGAGTCAAAGCCAAACAAGCATGTGATTCTTGCTTTGAATACTAGTTGATTGACTGATGTTATAAACCATTTAATGGGACTCACATTCAAAAGACTGCTGAAAGACTGTCCTATTTTAGCATTCTGAGATGTCAGTAACAGGACAAGTTCAAGAAGAGAGATTTAAACAAATGTTTGGGAAATAACACTGACAATATCTACCACCTGTACTACTAAATAGCTTTTTTTTTTGTAATGAGTTATTTAACAAATTCCTTAATCAGACACATATTCCAAAATACTCTGAGGTATATTTGGGAATAGCAGAGCCTCAATTTCACCCAGATAAAAATTTTATACCATGTTAAATGATCTTATAATTTTTTTTTAAGCATTTGGATGCACACAGATAATATTTAAATCTACAAACATGTACAGAAGACATTATATATATATATAGTTATATATACAAATACAAACATAAATATGAGACATGCATAACATAATGCTATAAATAAGATAGATAGATAGATAGATAGATAGATAGATAGATAGATAGATAGATAGATAGATAGATAGATAGATAGATAGATAGATGATAGAGAGATAGAGAGATAGAGAGAGAGATAGATAGAGAGATAGATATGTTTAAATATACCTTACTTTTGATTTTGACTGATCTGGATTTTGCAATAGTTTTGTCACATCCTACACTTTTTTCTGCTATACTTCTTTTGATTCGTTTTTTAACAGTCTACCTAAGCTAAATAAAGATGACCCTAAATGCAAACAAAAACATTGACAGGAATTAGCATTTGTGAAGCACCCGACATGTTTAAAGTATTGTGCCAGTATTTAATTACAAGTCCTCAAAACAATCCTCCAGACCAGGAAGCATTTCCACCAGCAATGCTGCAGCACAAGGAAAGAAGTTACCACAAGGGAGAAACCAAATCATTACCAAAGCCCTACACATAGTCCTGGAAGCAGCACTGACTTTTAACAGTGATATTTCTGTTCAGATAAAGCAGGAGGACACAACTGTGATTTCCAGCATTGTAATTATCTAGCAAGGTGTCACAATCTTTAAATGTACAATATTTAAAGTCTTAAGAGTTATTACCAAATCTGTGGTAACACTGAAATTTTCTCTGTGAATATAGTTCAAGTAAGGTCACATCTCTGCCAAACCAAACACTTCACTTAGCTTTTATCATCTATAATTACTATGTCTAATCTAACTTAGTCACGCAACCCATCTTTAAAGTCAACAGAGAGATGAGCAGCTCTGGAGAGTGATACATCTCACTAATCTTAAACACTCATTTTAGGATGAGAAATGGAATGGGATTCTGGGGATGGATAATTGAACAAAAACTTTAGCTGTCAGCAAGAACCACCGCATAGAGTTCCTGCAGAGCCAGGGCTAAGGGACAGACTTCTGTCAGACTCCATGGCTATTACAAGAACTGCCTAATGTACACTCAAAAAAAAAAGGCTTTTCATGCATATAACTCAGAGACACAATTGATAAGACAAAAATGAAGATGTACTTACCAAAAACAATAGAGGACTCACAATAGTAGTAACCATTTGGTTGCTTTTTTTTCAACATGGAGCAAAGATCAAAGCGGTGCAAGATTTCATCTCCAAAATAATGGCTTTTGAAATCTTCATACAGGCTGGAGTCAATTTTTTTCACCTTTAAAAAGCAACATAAAATTCAATTAGGCATTCTACTAGAAGACTGAAATTTTGTATTTGATTCCTATAGTTTTCATTTTAACCAGAAGTATAGTTAGGATGGAAAACTACATCAAGATGCAAAAAGAATACAGAAACAATAAATGTGCCCAATCTCCTGTTTCAGGTAAGCATTGTCTGCTGCAGAACTTAAACAATGAAATAAAAGTAAAAAATAAAACTCCTACTTTCTCCACCTCATTTTCAGTCCTGTAGGAAACAAACAGACATACACAATGCTACAAGTGCTTAATTTCCAGTGGTTTCCCACAGTCTTCATGGAACATGTCAATGGGAATTATTTTTGCTGTCATCACTAGGCATGCTACTACAAGGAAGAATCTCAAGGGCAGTCTTCTGAGTCTTTAAAATCACCACACAGGAAAATGTGGTTGCATTTTACCAGCACTAGACTTTTTTAACTCAGTAAATCTAAAAACTTACCATAATTTATAATATTGGAATAATGCAATTTTGCATATATGAAGTATAACATATTAAATTTTCTATTAGGTTGTTTTCAGAAAACATAATTTCAGTACTTATTTTAAGGGTTTAGGAATATTAACTCCTTTGCATCTTAAATAAAAATATATGATCTCTGCAGAAATTCGCTATTTTCTTCTTCAATCTACCGCACAATAATGCTGTTTGCTATTTAGGTATCATTACTATGTGCTATGGGATGTTAGCAGCGATGCTAGCTCTAGTCTCTCCAGCCCAGGGCTCCGTACTGACTGGCTGCTGGAGCCCAGTCCAGTGCCCTGGAGCCCGAGTCTTGATGGATGTACCTGCTGCTTTCACCGCCCAGAGATACACACACATGCTCAGAGGACATAGACATGGCTGGCTACACGGGATGCCACTGCCCTCAACAGCACCCACAGACAGGGCTCACAGGAGACACAGTGCAGGCAGCCCCTGGCAGAGACGGAAGGTCAGCAGTGTAGGCACGCAAGTGGCCCTCACCATGATCACATGCACATTTGTGCATCCCCAAAGCATAACCACAGCTCCTCTGTCCACCTGGCACCCCTGCCCAAATCGCAGGCCTCTTACTGACCCACAGGTCCCCCCCTTGTTGGCTGGTCAGCTCCTCATACACACAGTTTGGGGAGGATACAGATATTGGCCTCCAGCAGTCAGCTGCTCAGCTCATCAGACAAGCACGTCCACCAGCCTTATTTTAAACAGAACTGGCCCCTTTTATAGCCAATTCTGTCCACTCCTCTTTTGTTTTTCCCCTGCACCTCCCACATCCCCCATCCATTCGCACAGTACAACCAAGCCCCCCTCCCAACATCTCAGACCCTCAGCTTTACATTCCCAACAGCTGCGAAGTCCCAGTTTGCCTGTAGTTTCTTGACAGGCCCTCAGTTACTATGACTGACAAGGTTTGTTTCTTGTGTGTTAACAGGTTTGTGTCTCTGTATATTTTGCTTCTGTCCTCCTCCTTTCTCTTACCATCTCATTTGATCAGCTTTGGCTCTTGTTACTGCTTCCCTTATCATATGTTGGTCAGGCTTGGGTCTCTGTGTTGCTTAGGGCCTCCTCCTTTTCTATTATCCCCTTCTGCACTGAAAAGGTCCTTCCTCACCAGACACCCTGAAAAGACCATACACTGTCTCCTTCCTCACTATACCATTACACTGTATGCATTCATCTGAGCATCACATTCATGCATCTCTTGTGGTACTTCATTTAAAGTTACGCATATGTAAGATAGGCTCAGCGTTGGTACGTCTACTGACCTTTTACTTAGGTACAAAATTATTGGCTTCAGAAGTACTTTGCTTCCGTAAGTACCCACACATCTGGTTCTCTAAAGTCTAATTTAGAGACTTTTGGTCCCCATAATTTTACTTTAGTGAAGGTCAGAAATGTCTTTGTATTTCCTTAATCTCTGAAATTATGACATCTAGTGGTGGATGTTTTTCATTTCGGGAACACAATCTCCTTGGAAGACTACATTCATTCCATCCTCACAATCACTATGTGAAATTTGATTTCTATGCCTAGATTAGTCCTTATGTACTAAAGTTATTTTGAAATTAAATCATTCCTTGCTTTTTGGCTGACAGTTCTTTGAAATACAGTCAGACATCAATCAGTAATAAAAAAAGACCTTTTCAGCCAGGAGAACACTTGTCAAAATATGAAGCCTTGAGTACTTCTAAAACGAAATGAGAAAAAGATAAAAATCACAGCTTCGTGCTCCAATAAAAAAATAACATTTAGAAGTGGCAAGGATGTCGCTTGTCAAAGGCAGATTGGAGGTATGAATCAAATGTTGAATGCTCAGGAATTGAGTTGTGCTGGTGATGCACTACTGAAAGGTATTTGGAAAAACAGCCATGGGAAAACTATATTTTTAGTAACTGGAGCAATTGCTACAGTGCTGCCTGTGTGATGTGAAAGGAGGAAACAAAGCAGGTGCATGGGAAGGGCATGTCTCATTTCTTAACAGAAAGGGTCTGGAACAGTAGAGATGAAAGAGAAAAGTTGTTACCACATGGGAATAGTATAGATGCTGATTACAGAGATAATCCATAATTGGGGGGGGGGGGGGGGGGGAAAGGGGAATTTAAGGGNNNNGGGGGGGGGCATGACAAACGAGTACTTAAGAGGCTATTTTGAAGCCTTTGGTGCTGAAAGGGCAGGAGGAAGACATCTGCCTTTGAAGGAAGAACTGTAATGGATGGATGCCTGTAAAGGGACGTGGCTGTGTAACGTGGGTCTGTAGAGGCACAGCATGAGGAGCTCCTGCAGGCCTGGCAGGGCGCCAGTGACACAGCCTCTGGTAGCCCTGCCATGTCTGTTAACTCTGCCTATGCCTCGCCTGTGTGCGCACAGCGGAGGTGCAGCCTGCCGTCCTCAGCCTGCAGCGAAACCCCAGTCCCCGTGGCTGCTCCCAACAGGCAGGCTTGGGCCAGGGGCTGGAAACAGGTGTGGGACCAGGGGCAGGAAGGCTCAAGCGGTGACGGGGCCTTGACCCAGACGCAAGCAGCCTCGGGTCCCATGTACCAGACCGCACCCCCAGCACGGCGCCCCGGACCGTCCATCCCGCCGGGATGCCGCGTACAACTGCGGGCCTCCTTCCGCGGGCCAGCAGGGCTCTGCCGAGCCTGGCCCGCCCGGGGCGGGGCCCGGCTGCGGGGGCGGGTCCGGCCATCCTGACGGGCGCGGCGGCGGGGGGCCCTGAGCGCGGGGAGAGGCCGGGGAAGCGGGGCAGGAGAACGGTGCTGGGCTGCAAGGAGACGCGGCAGCCCAGACGAGCTGTCCGCCTGTGGTGAGGAGGGCGAGTACAGGGGGAAGAAGTGAGAGAGGGTCCGAAGTGAAGTGGTGACAGGGGGTTAATACGGCTGATCCCTTATGTACTTGCATAGAAACTGGTACTGTGTGATGGTGCTACATAAATACCGGTCTGGGACCCTGAAATGATGGCCACTTGAACATTTATTGTTAATGCCTGGTAGGTTCTTAGTTCCTCCAGAGTTGGAAGAGTGAGTGTTAACCTGCTGTTGTCAATTACAGTTACTTCTCAGGACCTTTTGGATGAATTGTGAACAAAAATACCTCTCGCCAACAGAATGAGTGCCACATCAGCCACAAGCCATGCCTTGCTACCACTGCTTGGGCCCGAACAAGAGGACCAAGAGGGCTCCGAGACACACATGTCTGTTTTGTGGTATGCGGGGCAGCTGGCAATTACTTACTATGATACAGAAGATTGCTCAGTCTACTTCATGCCTGAGATACCTGATAATGAAGACCTCAAGTTACTGCAAAAAGTGACTGGGGAACTTAACCCTCAATGCATAGTGACCAGTGCAAAACAGGACCAGAATATTGCCAAATTCCTGACCAACCTAACAGCTACTGCTGGTGAGAAAGACACTGGAAAACCAGAAGTTGTCCTGTTTCCTAATGTAGATTTTGGTCTAGAAGTCAGCAAGCAACGGATCCTATCTAGGCAATTTCCATTTATCCCATCTCATATGACTGCAACCGAGAAAATTCTCTACTTGTCCTCAATCATCCCTTTTGAAAGTCCACTCATGATACGAGCCTTAGGGGGCCTCCTTAAGTTTCTAGACAGGAGAAGGGTTGGAGTTGAGCTCGAAGACAGCAGTATAGCAGTTCCTATTTTGGCCTTTAAAAAATTTGTGCTGTCAGATACTGTGAATATGGACCAAGACACTTACTGTGTCCTGCAGATATTTAAAAGTGATATCCATCCTTCTGTGTACAAGCTGTCCAGTGGACTAAAAGAAGGATTCAGCTTATATGGAATTTTAAACCGCTGCAGATGCAAATGGGGAGAAAAACTTCTGAGGCTGTGGCTCACACGACCTACCCGGAACTTGACAGAGCTGAACAAACGGCTAGATGTTATCAACTTCTTCCTGATGGCTCAGAACCATGAAACAGTCCTCACTCTTCAAAATTGCCTCAAGAATATTAAAAATGTGCCTCTTATTCTAAAAAGAATGACTCTTTCCAACACAAAAGTTAGTGACTGGCAAGCACTCTATAAAACAGCATACAATGCAGTGTGCCTTAGAGACACGTGTCGTTCTCTGCCCAACACTATTGAACTTTTTCAGACTATTTCACGTGTCTTTACTGATGATCTGCATTACATTGCTAATCTAATCAGCAAAGTGGTAGACTTTGAAGGCAGCCTCTCAGAGAACCGCTTCACTGTTAGACCCAATGTGGATGCCACTGTGGATGAGAAGAAACGAAAGCTGATGGGACTGTCAGACTTCCTTACAGAAGTGGCACGAAAAGAACTGGAGACTTTGGATGATCATATTCCCTCCTGTTGTGTGATCTACATTCCTTTGATTGGGTTCCTTCTCTCCATTCCACGGCTACCAGATATGGTGGATAACAGTGACTTCGAAATCGAAGGCCTGGACTTCATGTTCTTGTCAAACAATAAACTGCACTACAGAAGTGCTCGGACTAAGGAGCTAGACAGCCTGCTGGGTGATTTGCACTGTGAGATCAGAGACCAGGAAGCACTCATCATGCACCAGCTGCAGACAAAGATCTTGGAGAAGTCTGAAGTACTTAACAGTGTGATTGAGTACACTGCACACCTAGATGTGCTCCTAGCTTTGGCAACAATGGCGCGGGAGAACGCCTACTGCCGACCTCACTTTACTCACCGCCACGGCTTCCACATCAAGGATGGAAGACATCCACTCATGGAACTATGTGCAAAGACTTTCGTGGCCAATCCTGTGAACAGTGGTGAGGCTACCAGACGAATAAAGATCATCACAGGGCCCAACTCATCTGGAAAGAGTGTTTATTTAAAGCAAGTAGGTCTTATAGTATTTATGGCTCTAATTGGCAGTTATGTCCCTGCAGCAGAGGCAGAGATTGGAGTAATTGATGGCATTTACACAAGAATCCACAGTAGGGAATCTGTTTCTGTAGGGCTCTCCACTTTCATGATTGATCTTAACCAGGTTGCCAAGGCCGTAAACAATGCCACAGAGAGGTCCCTGGTACTTATTGATGAGTTTGGTAAAGGGACAAACACACTGGATGGCCTGTCCCTTCTGGCTGCTGTCCTGAGGTACTGGATCAGACAAGGAACACAGTGTCCACAGGTCTTTGTCTCCACTAATTTTCACAGTTTAATGCAGCTAGAACTCCTGCCTGACACACCTCTTCTGGAGTATCTGACCATGGAGACCCACCAGGATGGAGATGAGTTGATATTTTTCTATCAGATCAAAGAGGGTGTGTCCACTGTTAGTCATGCTGCCAACATTGCAGGATTAGCAGGAATGCCACCCAAAATTATTGAAAGAGGAGTGGAAATATCAGAACTGATTCGCAACGGAAAACCTATCAAATGTCTTGATCATCCTTCAAAAGGAGATCGGATGGAAAAATGCAAGTCTGTTGTAGAAAAGTTTCTTTGCCTAGACCTTGATGATCCCCATGTGGACTTGGAAGAATTCATGAGTAAGGAGGTGCTACCTTCTGCAGCCTCAGTCCTGTAACGGGTATGTGTAAATGCACAGATTGCATCTTATCCATTATGTTCAGTAGGAAAGTTTAGTAATTAAAGATGCTCACTATCACATAACACCTCACAGTACATTTAGCTTTTAACAAACTGTCTATAGTTAAAGCCTTTCTTCTTCTTGTTTAAAGCAAGTACTGTAGTCACATATCTCTGCAATATTGTGTACCATATGAGTGTAGGAAGAGGAAAAGAAGAGAATTTAAGAACCTCTTCCAGCTCTTGGGTCACCCAGTTTGTGCATTTTTCGTCCCTGTTGTTAGAACCATAGATTAAAAAAATATACTGTAGAAAAATCACAACACATTTCTACTGGTCTTAGAAGACTGTGAAAACAAAATGCTTATTGTTTTGTATTGTGCCAAAGTGATTATTTCAGCCATTTTAGGATCAGCATCAAAGATTCCAAATAAGTATTTGCCTCTGACTCTAGTGTCAGCAAGTAACAGTTGTCACAATACAAACCACTGACATAGAGGCTGATAAATGGAAATACAGAGGGATTTAATGTGGCTTTTCTTATACCAGCATTTCTGTCCAAAATGCCAGAGACCCCAGCAATTATTACAAAAAGAATGCTGGAGGTCAGAGTCACCAGGAACTGAGAAGTGCTTTGGTTTACCTGAGAATCATTCTCTTCTCTAAGGTCCTGTATGATACAACCATGATTAGTGTATAGATTAGTACAGAGTATATACTTAGCCTAGACCATGGCTGACAACAAAAAATGCCAAAAATATAATTTATGAATCTTTAGTATATTATATTCTTTTCTATGGTAGATTTTTAGAGTGCTGTATGTACAGACAGTAGAAGAGAATGCATTAGTGAGAAAACACTTGTGAGCATTCTACAAGGCCTGATTCGCTGTTACCATTCAGCTTCAATGATAACATCATCAAGGTGCTAGATATTATTTTGCAGACAGTATTATTATGATTGCACTGGAGACATCTATAGACACATAGATATAAATAAAATCAAAATTATAAATCTAGGAATGTAAAAGAGAAATTCACATTTTCTATTCTGTTTTAAAGTATTAAGTAAAACTTAACATTAGAGATAAAATATCAGAAGGGAGGATTCTCTTTGACTTCCCTTGTCATGCAGAGGATCTTTACTGAACACAGTATTGAATGTATGCACATGCAAGAAAAATACATGAACAAATTAATGACCCAAGAGCTGTATCTAAGTACTATCTAACTAATAACCTTTCCTGCAGCAAGGTAAGTGAGATTCCTCATGTAAATAAGAAGAGATATTAGATAGCTTACTGTCTGCCAAAACTTGCTCTAACTGTTTATATTATGGCTAATAAACACATCAGCAGACACAAGGCTATATCTGATTTCAAGAAGACAAAAATATTAATGTCACATAAACTATGAGAAAATTTACATGACAAAAAATTAATTCCCTTCATAATTATCAGTATTAAATGTGTTATCAGGTATGTCTAGCTGAAGATAGCAAAAAGATGAATGTGAGCACACATCAAAAATTTTGAAGTTGGAGACACTGCTTTGAGTTTTTTTCAGTTTGTAATCTCCTCTTTGGTGATGAAGGAAACTATTATTACTACAAAATAAGCACCTTATGTTATCTCTGTATGAAACTGGGGAGTGACAAAAGTTTAACATAATTTACATTAAAAAATACAATAATAAGTTACTGAATCATGCATTTAATGCTTTTTCCAGTGCAATCATAATAATACTGTCTGCAAAATAATATCTAGCACCTTGATGATGTTATCATTGAAGCTGAATGGTAACAGCGAATCAGGCCTTGTAGAATGCTCACAAGTGTTTTCTCACTAATGCATTCTCTTCTACTGTCTGTACATACAGCACTCTAAAAATCTACCATAGAAAAGAATATAATATACTAAAGATTCATAAATTATATTTTTGGCATTTTTTGTTGTCAGCCATGGTCTAGGCTAAGTATATACTCTGTACTAATTAAGCAGATACCATCAGACCAATTTAGCTGTCAGTCATCCTCTATTTATGAAATTCATTTAACAGTATTTGCAGTTCTGGCAGCACTAAATATCAAAGGACCTCCAAACATCATACAGCATTTATCAAGTGTGCCTCACAGCACACCCTGAAATAAGCAGGAGTCTGGACAAATGAAAAACAGAGGGGTTGTGACTGACCTGCAGCAACTTAACAGGCAAGTAAGGGAAGCAGAAATAGAAATGCTATGTTCAAGTGCAAAACTCCAGTTACTTCTTTCATTGTGTTTCATTAGATTCTTTGCATAGAAGATAATGATACTAACCCAAGATTCTTATCATTCAAATAATTCTGGAAATAGCTAAACATGTGCAAGTAAATTATACCTCTTTATCTCCTTCCACAAGGACAGCTAGAAGCACACTGATTTTGGGAAGTTTTCAGTGGCGCATCTGATCTCGGGGATATCCAACTAAGCATGAAGAATGGGCTGCTCCCACTTCTGAGGAGGTAGATAAGTCCTTTAATCTAAGAAGCTGAGAGGGGTACAGTAAACCAGATAGCTCTTTTCTAATCAACTTCATTTCATGCTTTTATCCTTTATTAATACCTGTTTCCAAGTTTTTTGCATTTACCATTTTTAGCTTAATGCTGTGCCTTTAAAGTGAAAGGCTTATTTCTTGAGATCTTTCCTAGTTCTGAATTCTCAAACTCCTTGTTTTGTAAATATATTTTTAACTCTGGGGAAGTTAAAATCTTTTCAGAATAAATGCATTCCAAACTGCCTAAAGCTCTATTAGAGCTTAAAAAACAGATTTCCCCCCGCCCAAAAAGATAAATTTGGTGGAATTTAGATGTCATTGTGAGGAGGGTGACTTAAAAAAATATTGCTTCAAATAAGGAAACTTACATTTAAAACTAAGTTATAAAGCTATAGTTGAGAACTGTACTGAACTACTTTACTACTATTTGGTCTTTCATATGCTTTCACATGTAATTTTCATTCATTCCCCCTTCCTTGCTTTTTATATTCTTGTATAATCCCAAAATGCAACTAGACATTGTATTAAAATGTACTGTAAAATAATAATTCCTTTTATGTTTCATATTTGTATTTACTGCTTTCAGTAAAGGCATGAAACTATATAACTAAATGCATTTACCCAATGAAACAAAAAATTACAGTAAAGATTAATGCTTATGCCTGACACTGAATTGACAGAGAAAAATTTACAGATTTTTAATACATAATATCTTTCTATGCAGTATATCTTTAGAATACCATATGCATTATCCAGCATTATAGAGGGCTAAGGAAGATGATTTGGAATGACATGGACCTGGTTCTGTCAGCAGCAGTGAATATCATAACACAGAAAGTATGCATCCTGGCTAATATTTCATGGAAGGTAGATAAATATAAATGAAACAAAGAACCAGCCAAAAAACAACCAGAAAACAGAATGGCAAAAACCCCACCCTGACTGTCTTTGATGTTTAAACCAAACAGTGAAATTACTGAACAGCTGATATTCTAGAAGAGCTGTGGATTTTTAAAATGAGTATTTTTTAAAAAAATGTTAATGCAAGCAAAAGCTTATGTGAGCTTACAAATGTAATATCTATAATATGCCACCTGCATCCTGTGGATAAGTCCTTATTTCTGTTTTAGAGCAAGTATGTGTGCCCTTGAAATTTCTTGTGTATCTGAAATCTCCCTGCCTTCTGCCTACTGATTTCAGAATACTACTTAATATTAGTTAAATATTAGGTAATTTAATTCCTATTTAAAATATTTTTTCTGAAAATAATTTTCCTAGACAATGTTAAAGGATCACATAAAACATTCTAAACAATGTCAACAAAAAAAATTTATGGAGACATACCTTGTGTTAGATAATAGAGTATTACAGTTAATAAAAAATAGGTACACTAGTACTGCTTCTATGTATTTTTATGACAGTTATAACCTACATTCACATATTTCTGTATTTTGTCCAAAAAAAGCTAATAAATAGGCAAGAAATAACTGCCTGCAAGAGAGAATGTAGAAGATGTGTTTCTTCGCCACTCTTGAGATTCACCAAAGCATATTCAGTAGAGGGAACTGACAGTCTGCCTATTATGCATAATCCAAACAGAAAT
Source organism: Oxyruncus cristatus (assembly GCA_013399855.1). Taxonomy (NCBI): domain Eukaryota; kingdom Metazoa; phylum Chordata; class Aves; order Passeriformes; family Cotingidae; genus Oxyruncus; species Oxyruncus cristatus. The sequence continues at coordinate 1,385,256 of VXAY01003849.1, read as the reverse complement.
TTCACTGTTTACTTGCTTGTTTTCTCCTATATAGAAATAAAACTTTGCAAACAAACAGCATGCGTACAAACTACACCCTAATTAGAGTGCTGTAATTTTTAACAAGTACTTTTAGCCCTTGCTCTTGCCTAATTTCACAACAGAAAATAGCCTGTGATATTAATGTACTGAGAATATCAAGAGTGGTAGCTTACAGTACAGGACTAATGTTTATATAGTAGATGCACTGCACTATTTTTTCTAAATAAAATAAGTGTTTTTAAAGTCTTACCTCTTCAGCTGATTACAAAGTAGAAAGTATGATGCTACAGCATAAGCAGCACCTTTGTGCATCTCCAAATTAAACTTTCTAGATTGCTGCTGATCTACGTGAAATGTGAGCTCACCTGCTTACGTAGCTCTGTTGATTTTGACAACTTCATGAAGGTCAGATGTGGTTTAAAAGCTCTTTCTTCTCCTGCCAAGATCCCCTTTTCTTGAAATATCTTCTTCATAGTCTCTGAGGGGGGGAGAAGAGTGCAGAGGTGCAAAGATATTACCTAACAGAATGCTTAAAAATGAGCTTTTAACTGTAATTTGAGTCACAGTTGCTTCACATAGAAGAAACAAGACGATGAGTACTAAAAGGCAGGGAGATTTCTAATTAACTTCAAAGGTACATATCATTTTTTCAAAGGTATATATTATTTCATGTGAAAATGGTCTTACATTTACAGTTAATGCAGGTCACAAATTTGGCTTTACGAAAATAAAAGCAATTAGAAAGCTGTCCATTTTCTTGGTCCAAAACAGTTGTCTGTTTTTGCTATCAAAATAAGAATTCAGCATTAGCCTTGTTCAAGAATCCCTCTCACTAAAGTTTTGGAAACTTTACAAAAACTTTAAGTATGTAACAGAATTGTCTTTCTTCACAAACACTATTCTATGGTGAGTTCTATTATCTGTATTTGGGTAATCTCCCACTCAGACCAAAGGAAATTTGAAAGTGAAAGCTCTAAGCGTGGCCCTGGATTTGCATGCCAGAATTGGAAAACATATCAGGTATGCTGATGATTTTTTATGTGGGTTTTTAACCTTCACTATTGCCTTCTAAACTAATTTCCTATTTTTAATGTACACTTTGATCTGTCTACAGTCCAAGCCAAAGCAGCTCTACAACACTGACCTGCTTTACTATTTATTTCCCAATATATCTGCCCAATCTAATGTTTAATTCCTTGGAAATAAATTTCAGTATATCTCTTGAATTATGTTCCATGTTGTCTTTAGCTAAAATACTGCATGTGAAAAATTTCTGTAACAATTTTGAAAACAGGTTTAGATAAAACTGATTAAACCTGTGACAAAAATAATACCGTTAAGTAGAATATTTCTATTACTGAAAACAGAAAAACTGAATTTTTTTTTTTTTTAATTTGCAAATACAACTTCCAACTTTTCACTTGCTGGAGGTCTAGCTGACTCATACTATCAAACTGAAATTAAAACGGGAAAAAATAATCCTATTGCATAAATTTAATCAACACTTACCATAACTTTGTATTTTCATTTAAGTGTATTATTTTTTAGCTTGATAGTTCAACAGTGCTTTATTCTCCCACCTGAAAGAAACAGCATTACACTGGGAAGTGAACAGCACAGCTGGCTTAAAAAAAAAATAGGGAAGGTCCAAGGAGGAAGAATATAGGCAGATAAAGCTATCTAGCATAAGTCTGCCAGTTCATCCTCCTGTAACATGTTCATTCTGGAGTCCTTACTCTTACAATTTTTTGCTTATTTAAGTGAGCTGCTCTGAAATCACACTTAAGAGGAGATTTTACAAGTTTATGCATTACTTTGCAACACAAAAGTTCTAGAAGAAGCTCAGAGTATTCACTTGGGACCTGGAAATCAAAATTCACTTTTCTTTCTCTGCTGCCTGTGATTTATAACCTCAGGCTCCATAGTCTGTGCAAAAGTTGGAATTTCTAAAGAAGCCAAGGAAATCAATGAACCAAATGCCATCTCTTAAACAGGCCCACTTGAAAACTTTCTTTCAGCTTTCACTTCCCACCTGGAAGATGCTGATGCATTTTACAAAAAAGAATTAAGCCAACTTCTTACTTTAACTCACAGGATGCTGAAAGGACCACCTGATTAAAACCTGTGTAACTTTTACAAAATGGCAATAGGGGTCCTATTACTGCGGTGAATGCTGAAAATAACTTAATGGTTGAGGTGGGAAGGAACTTCCTGAGGTCATCTGGGCCAAACTCCCAGCTCAAGCAGGGCCACCTAGAACAGGATGTACAGGACTATTGTCTGGATGGGGTTTTATATCTCCAAGGATGGAGACTCCATAACCTCTGTGGGCAACCTGTGCCAGTGCTTGGTCACTCTCACAGTGAAAAAATGTTTCATAATGGTCAGAGGGACCCTCCTCTGTTTCAGTTTGTGCCCATATTCTCTCTCTCTCATCCCATGTGTGTATATACAAGCATAACTACTACACAGATAAATAGACCTGTGTATCTAGATCTATACAGCTACGTATCTGTAGCTATTGAGTGCCTCTATAGCTATAGCTATAGCTATGTATCTTTAGACAAGTACAGCCTACCCACTTCTATTATTTTGAATTTTGTCTGCGGGAAACATTTCTAAATTTATACTGAATCCCCACTAAGCTACTGTGCAGCTGTGCACACAAATGCTACTGAATAATGGATTTACATATCAAAGCAGAAGAATACAAATACACTTTTGCTGCTTTTTCAAAATGAGATATGGAAGTTCAAATAAGTCGATTTAGTTATGGTGTGCATGTATTTCCATGCATCCAACAGCCTGTTTATTTTCTGATGTTAGAAAGTTAATAAAATGTTACAGTTATTTAAAACTGAAATTATCTGTAACAAAGCCATTTTCTGGTTCCTGTGCTTGGTTCTCTGAACTACATCATTTGGGGACCTATTGACTTTGATGTTCCAAAAAAGGGCAAGTCTTATCAAAACCAGGTTTACACTGCCCTGTGATATTCTGGCTCAGTCTTGTGGATAGTCTTTTTTTCCCCTCTAAAACCTCCATTTTTTTTCTGCCATCACATCTTATGCCATGCAGTCTTATCTCCCACTCTGCAGTCAGGATCTGTACTGCTGAAGATTTGCACCTCTATGGGTGTCCTCTCCTGACTCCAGTAAGAGCTTAGTATCAGACCAGAGGTTTGTCAATGTGCATCTAATCAGAGGACTGCAAGCCCAGGGTTCTCAACAGGGCAGATCGACCATACAACACTGTGGGACATTGGGTGGGACAGCTGGGCACCTACACTTTACACTGCTGAACAGCAACTCAGTGGCCTGAGCATCTTCCTTTTGTGCTAAACAGCTTTGTTTGACATCTGCTCTATTTAACTTTCCAAATTCTTCTTTCTTTCGTACCTGGCAACTCTTATCAAGAAAACAACATAATGAAAAGCTGGGTCAGAGGAGAGAAAACAACTTCAGAGAGAGACTGCAATTTTAAATTTAACAGATTTACGTGTGTGTGTCCATACACGTTCTCACAGTCATCAGACTTCTCTCACAGCTTTACCAGGGCACAGACATAATAAACATCACAGGCTCAAGACACTGGCCACACTTGCTGGCACTACAGAGAGCCCCAGTTTTTCAGAATTGGACATGTATGGAAAACATGACATTTTACTGATTAAGGTGACTTATGGACATAATTAGCACAATGTTTCCTTCTTCAAAGATAATGAAAATAGACAGAAATCTGAATAGATGGAGGGGAAAAAAGAAACAGAGAGAAGCATTTTCCTGAGAGCACAGGAAGGTTAAAAGATAATGTAACGTTATTAATATCCACACAGCTCTTTGAAGAAGTGGCTACAAGAAGGGATTAAAAAAAAAAACTGGGAAGGACACATGGATGCTGTGGGTAAGACAAAGTTCCAGGCTTGTGGGACAGCATAAAAGTAGATTTGTAGACCAGCAAATACACAAAAGTTAAAGTTTATGATGGGTATTGCCTGAACTGAAATAAATTAGATGCCATTGACAAGAAACATAGACAGACCATGTCCATGGGTCTTAACAAATGACGACCTCCCGTCTTTCCTCCAGACATTATCATTACTACCCAGACTGAAAAATCAAACAAGATCTGTTTTCCTCTCTTAGCCTCAGGCTGACCAATGTTTGCAGCTTCAGAGTATACCCTAGAAATGTTAAAGCTATTTTTACAAGCTCAGTGACTTCCTGGAACAAATTTTTGGACAGCTTTCAGACTATTTTTCATGCACTTTGAAGTACTCTACAATAGCATTTTGTACCTTGTTTTTAAAATGCCAAAATTACTGAATGTAATCTGCCTCTCTTATACTGGATGCAGCTGAATCCATTAGACAACTCTTTCCCCATAATTAGAATGGAAATGTGACATATGAAGCTTACTCAGAACCACTATATACTGGAAAGGCTCAAAAATTCAACAGCTAGATCAATACAGAATGATTCAAAGAAAAATTGCATGTTGAGCCATATTCTGTATTACACATGGCCATCTTCTATTCCAAGATTTCATTAGATATGGAAAATTGCTATATATGTATATTTTCTTCCAGACTATTAAATACTGCTTTCTAAACCATGTTCCTTCAATTAAAAGGCTTAAAATTTAGAAACAGTATCCTGTCTCTTTATTGAAAATTTTTCAACTTTATACTAGGAACTAAAGAAAAGCTGAGCATAGATAACTTACAGTTATAACTACCAGTTTAAACCATATTAAAATTATTAAGTTCTTAGGGTTTTTTCAGAGATGTGCCAAAAGGTAAACCAGAGTCAAGCCAATTTCCCGATAGTTCTTCCACTACACTACTTGGTTATATATTAGTTGGGCTTTTCTACAGTGAGCTGTCACTCTACCATACCACTATCAAAAAACAACTACACTGTTACTTCAAACACACACCAGGAGTATGTGCAGGTTGTTCTGTTTCTTTCCATCGCCACACATGTATCTAGAAGAAAGATGTGCTCTTTCATTGGATCAGTAAACGCCAAAATCCTCCCCCAAGATTTACTTTCTCCTTGTCTTACAAACAGATCCTCTACTTATTCCTGTTACCTTGACTTCCCCTCTAATAAACCCTTATTCTTGTGTCTGCCCTCCTGGTATCTTGCTGAAAATACCAATATACAGTCAAATCACATTTTTCTTAGCAAACTGAAAAAAATCTTTCTCCTTCCACACTCTTAATCAAAATCCTAAGACTATGTGTGAAGAGCAGTAGAGTCAAAGGGTGGGACAGTCACTGCAATCCAGTGTGCCACAGCCAGGGTCCTGCCTCAGCCTACTGCTCTTCCGTATCTGCTTTATCCTCTTCTGCTTGGCATGTGACACACAAAAAAGGTGAGCCAGGAGATTTGGCAAGAGCACAGCACTTAATATTCTCATGCAACTGATCAAAGGTCAGGCTCCAGAGCAAATTGTATTTAATAACTATTACCCATTGGAAGTACAAACTCATAAACCTGTTTTTATACTAAGGAATAGTGAGTGTTCATTTTCACTAAAATGTTTGCTCCTGTTGTTGGCATTTGTCTAGTCATGGGCCCTAAAACAAAGACAACTGTCATGTAACGCAAAGTTGAATTAGAAAAGGTTGCATGCAGGAAGCGAAAGGCATGAATGATGCTTAGGTCTGTTGGAACCAGTCATTTATGTAAGTAAGTACTATCAGAAGGAAGGTGTCTTGGTTCTTGTAATGAAATCAACAAAAGAATCCTTAGGATTTTTTTCCTACTGGTTATATTAGACACAGAATGCGGCATGTATTTATTTAGTGACATAATAATATTCTTGAGATTGCAGAAAAGTGCCACTTCCAACTTTGGAACATGCTTCTCTTCTTGCTGTGGATGAATCAAGTTTCTACATAGCCCAGTAAAGTTCTGCTACACACATTAGTAGGAACTATAACTAATGGCACATGGACAAGAAGAAAACCTGCCACAGCAGTACATTTTCAGTGTAACTGTTAGCTTTTTGTTCACTTTGTACAAATCAATGTTTTAATGGAAAATTACAATAGCTTTGAGTTCCCGATTTTTTCATCATGTGAAATGACTTAAAGAATAACTGACAAGAGGCAAAATTCATTTCTCTGAGCTTCAGCCATCTATAACTAAAGTGAACTAAATTAACTGAATTAAACTATTTCCCTGGGCTGTCTGAAGTCAAGGCAATGTAATTCACCCTAAAATAGATCCTAAATGTGTGGTTTTGTAATCTTTAAAGAAGTTCATGAAGTACCATCCATACCAAAATACACCGTTCCTCTCCAGCCCCCTGCCTGCCACTGCTCCTATCTTTTGTGCTGACAATCATGTAGCAATGCAGTAAACTGCACTGGGAAAGTGAACAGGTTAAAAATTTGCTGGCAAATGTTAATTTAACCACAGTTGAATTAACCATGTGGCCGCACAGTTCCTCAGCACAACAGAAGGGGTCGGATTGCTTTGGTATGGTGGCAGTGTAAGCTTATGCTCGAGTAAAGCTGTAACATACCTAAAGAAGATGGGCAGTATGACTTGCTTTCTTTTTCTCTCTCTATTGTGGACTGTTGGGAAATCAATTTAGTGATATTAGACTAAATGTCATTCGTATAAAACTAAAGTTAAAGGAAATGACTAAGGTGTACTGCATGCCAGTTTAGTACAGTCCTAAACTCGATTAAAATATTCAAGCCAACAAATCAACATTTCATAAAAACAGAGGACCAAAAGCAAATTAAATATTTACATGTATAAACGGAGGAGTAACTTTTCTGTTCATGAAATACAAGCTCCCTCTCATGGTCAGACAATAACATGCATCATTAATCCACAAAATCAAAATCTGCAAATCCTGCAGGTCACAAACATGATTAACTTAATCACTTCTATCAGCTTCAAATAGCATTTACAATATAATTATCAAAATGAATACTGAAGCCAAACAATTCATTACTTTTTCCAAATTCACTTAGTACTTGTGCTGGTTTTGGCTGGGGTGAAGTTAATTTTCTTCACAGTAGCTAGTATGGGACTGTGTTTTGGATTTGTGCTGAACACAGGGGTGATAACAGAGGGATATTTCAGTTACTGCTGAGCAGCACTTGCACAGAGACAAAGCCTTTTCTGCTTTTCACCCCACCCCAGCACAAGGGGCCGGGAGGGGACATAGCCAGGGCAGCTGACCCCAGCTGAACAACAGAATATTCCATACCATATGACGTCATACTCAGCATATATAGAGCTGGGGGAAGAAGAAGGAAGGGGGGGACGTTCAGAGTAACAGCATTTGTCTTCCCAAGTCACCATAATCCATGATGGAGCCCTGCTTTCCTGGGGATGGCTGAACACCTGCCTGTACCTAGGAAGTGGTGAATTAATTCCTTGGTTTATTGCTTGAGTGTGTGGTTTTTGCTTTACCTACTAAACTGTCTTTATCTCAACCCATGAATTTTCTCACTTTTACTCTTCAGATTCTCTCCCCCATCCCACTGTGGGGAGCATGAGCAAGTGGCTGTGTGGGGCTTAGCTGACAGCTGGAATTAAACCACAACAGTCCTTCAAATTTTCTGTAGTGTAGCAAAGTGCTAAATTAAGGAAATTAAGAATTTTTTAAAAAGCCCTGTAAGAGTATATGTCACTGATAGCACAGGATTTCTAAAGAGACTTGGACAAAGAGTAATTAAAATACTCCTCAAACATCGGCCAGTACACTTTAGCACTATTACTGGTAGATATTTAAATTATGATAATGTCTTTTAACTCATACTAGCTCTCCTTTTCCTGGACTTTTGTCTCTGGCAAACTTAGATTTACATTGATATTAGCAGACATGCTCTTACCACATTCAGATGTTGTTACTATTGAACAATTTCCCATATAATTTATGGAACTAAATGGGCTCCTACAAGCAGCTAATTTAACTTAATGTATTTTCTATTGCCTGTGTTATCAGTATTTCTCCTTCAACATTCATGTACAACACAAAATAACACATGAAGTCAAAATTCACCTTAGAGCATAGCAGAAACCATACATAATCTTTAAGTAGCAAAACAGTAATTCTTTAATAAACTAAACTGAGGTTTTGTAAAAAAATCAAACCAGATGCATAAGTGATTTCTTTTTACCGTTCTATGGACAACAACAGAATGATTAGCATCCTGCAGGCAATACTGGTTTTATTCCTTTCTGCCAGTATCAGCTTTAAAATAGCAGTTTTCAAGGGACACAAGTTATAACACAGACAAGCTGGACTAGGAACCAGAATAAACTTGTGACAGGTAATTCTGTCAAACATATAGAGCCTCACAGCAGTATGTACTAAGAGCTGATAGAAATCTTCACACAGATCATGACAACAGCAGCCCAGCAGAAAACAATTTCCAATATTCTCTCTTGTAGCCGTCTCTCTAAAATTGTGCATTCAGGTTACTATCCACAGAACAGAAACACTTTGACATACAGCCTATTTTGAATTAACATATGAAATGCATTAAAGAAAAACCCAACGGCTCATTTCTGCTAATACGATTCTTTACATTAGAAGATATATTTAATACGTCAAGTACAGCCCACAGAGTATGTGGTCTTTTCACCAGAATGCAACACCTTCAGTAGGTTTGGCCCTTAGAGAATTTTCTGCTAATATTTTGTAAACATTGCATGCAAATTAAACTGTCTTGCAATTAGCTCAGTACCTGTACTCTTACATTAAAGGAATTATACATGTGATATGCTTGGAGGAGCGGGAGAATCCTAAGAACTCTCTTGTTTACCTCATTGGTTCTGAGGAGTTCACATGGATGCTTTTGTTTAATATTATTTCATATTCCAAACTGCACTGCCCTGAAGGACATCTGTGTAACAAGAAATTACCTATTTTGATCATTATTTTTACATAAAATTCTTCACAATTTATTCTAATAAAGACATAAATAGAAGCTACTTAATGTATTAATGTTTTTCCTAGTCATACCTGGCCTTTCCACTGATTTCATACATAATTGAAACACAAACTCAAAGACAAGGATGAGCAAGCATATAATACAATAACTGAAGAAATACTTGGTAGATTCAGTCTTTGAAGTAAGCATGGGATTATTTGACCACTGAGGCCTTTCTAGAACTGTTCAATTTCTACCATACTAAACATTAGAAATATTTCCCTATCAAGCACTGCATAAAATAATAAAGTATTGCCCAATAACAGCATAAGCAATTTGGTAAGCTGAAAAGGTCAGACTCTTCTATGCAACCTTCCTTTAAAATGTAACTTAAAAAATACTAAATGTTTTCCAACGGCACTGCAGAAATGAAACCAATGAATTGCTACAGAAAACACTGTATTAATAAATACTTTTTTCATTTTTCCTCTGTACTGGACTGCAAAGAGATAGTGCTACAGCAGCAGTCTTCGCTACTCTGCAAAATGTCCTATATGGGTTATTGCACTATTAAAAAATGGTATGACCTCACATTCCTCAGAGCACAAAAGATAATTCATCAATACTGAAAAACTCTTTTAAAGAGTCTGTCCAAGGAATAGTTGGAATTGCTGGGATAGTTTTAAAGGACACCAATGAATTGGTGTACAGACAGTACTGTTCTCTGAGAATTTTTATTAAGTATCTGTAAACAGCATTGTTTAAGTATAGACTCATAAGCAGATAAAAAAATTGGACCAAAACAAGGTAGCATGGAGTCTTTACATCCCATCTACAAATCTGTATCATGGTTTTTACATATACTAAATAAAAAGATATCAGAGAACAGTACTGTCCATAATTCATTAATATTCTTTTGAACTAAGCCAAGTATGCTAGGAAATTCATTATGTAGCCTTTACCATTGTAAAATTATTATTGACTAAATTAGCACCAACTTATCTTTGTGCTCCATTCTCATTTATCTAAAGGTCTTTAAAGCACTTAAACTAAATTGACAAATTGTACCTGCTATTTCTGTAAGTATAGTTGTATTTTCTGCCAACTTCACAAATCCAACTTGATTTTTGAAGTGATCAATTCCTTGAAAAGACAAATCCACTCTTTTTCCTTGCAGGAGATCTTCTACAAAAACCTTGCTGTCTGAAAGAGCATCAACTGCTCTGTCAGGAGGAAAGAAAATACCTATGTCAAATATATTTATACTGTTAACATTGCTATTAATAATCACATCAGAAAATGTAACAAAGTTTTTTTTTAGTATCATTTGATTTTCTAAGGGACTCACAAGGATCATCAATCCAATTCTTAAGTCAATGGCCCATATGGGGATCAAACCTGTGAACCAGTGACACTACATGTACATTGATAAAATTATATGGAAACTACAATTATGCTAATTGAGAACTGTACTATCTAAATTTATGCTTACTTTCTGTAAGAATTGAGATGTGCCCACAATAACTAAAGTAACAGGTACAAACCTGGTAACCTTTTAATAATCATTTTAATTAGCCACATCAAGTGTATGTACAATTACATAATTACATAACTGTTTTGACCTGAACTTGAAGTGAGTCACATGCTAAACAAAAAAACACATAAACATTCTTAGTATTTTCTAAAAGATCTCTCACATGCTCACAGGTTTTAACTCTACTCAACAAAACTGAATTCAATCTTTTCCCTAAACCAATCCAGACTTTATAAACACTAGATGGCAGTAATAGGTTTAAAACACTCAAATGAGGTAATGTTACTTTTTCTGTCCCAGCTGGATGAAAGCTATAATCATGATTTCTACAGTAGGTTACATTATATTATTTAAGCCTGTACAGTTATAAACTGCTTTACACGTTTTCACACAATGGACTCGCAATGGACTTGCAATGAGAACTATGCATTAATTGAAACCTAGGCTAGGTTAAGAAAGACACAGGTTGCTTACATGACAAAATATCCTTGATTGATAAGAGTCCTCCTGTGGTCTTTTTACAGGGCTTTAATCTACAATCTAGAAGCACTTTAGCTCCTGTATAATCACTTTAAACAACAATGCCATTATTTGTTCCTTGGCAATGATATTTTAGCTTTAGCATAGTCTCTGTCACTAACCTACCCCTTTATCACTGTCGGACAAGCCCGTTCCTGTGTCTTCCCTATGTGCTGTATTTCAAGACCTTTCAAAAACACCATCCAATACTGGTTAAGCCTGTCAGATTACTGCATACATAATCATGTATAAATTTATTTAACAACATGAAACCAAAGAACAGATATTTCAAATACAGAGTCAAAGCTTGCAGAGGGCTGTCAAGCTGTGAATCCTGCACATATCTAAACCCCATCTCTAGATTTTGTACATATGAGAACTGGTACATAAAGAGTCATGGAAAGCTCTGTTCCTCAGCTGAACAAAGATTTATATTTCCATTCTGTAGGGTTGGCTGCTGAACTCACTGATGAGCTCAAGTCTACCTGATGAGCTCTATGAAAGATCAATTCAAACAGTGCACTATGTTTTCAGTATAGCACTGTGGCACTGAAGATTTAGTTCTACTTTTTCTTTTATATATAATCTTGCAAATGCTAAAATATTTGGAAAAAATAGTTGTCATATCACTCTATCTTGGGTTTTGTATTCTATCAATCACTTAAAATTGTCTAACAATTGCTTTGTAAGAATAACACAAAAGGAGAAACAGTTCCACTGAAGTCAACAGAAAAAAACACAACAGTTTTATTTTCTTGTTAATCCATACCAAGTAGTAGAATTTACAATGCCAACTAGTAACACTCAGTGCAACTAACCCACAGAGATACCAAAAAGCTATAGGCATTTTGATTCAAAGTGGAAAAAGGAAGTAAAAAAATAATTAAACAGCATATTACCAGTAAATACAAACTAGAATTATAGGTGCAGTACTTGTTGTCTTTCTATATTGTTGAAATTTAAATATTATAGCACTTAAAATTCATGTAGTTTCTTTTTAGAAATTTCTAAGTTGTTAATTTTGATTAATTGGTAGAAAAAGCAATCTGGCAAAAAAAAAGCCAAACTGAATTCTTTCAGCTCTCTTATTTGTAAAGAAAAGGTGAGATTCGCAAAGTGTTTCACAGAAAACAAGCAAGAAAAACTTGGCATGATAATCTCATTTACTACCAAGGCAGGCATCCTGATTTCTAGCCCCTGACTATGCAGTTAGCATGGATTAGAACTCCTCTCCTTGAAGGGAGTGTTGTCATGACTCTTGCTTTCTTGCTTTCTTTCTAGCTTCAAAATCTCACACTCTTGATTTCATACAGTCCTACAAAAAGAGATGTAAAGTGTATTCATGAAGGCTGGACCACAGTCAGTCGTTAGGAAGCTCGCATGGGAATTGCAGGTCTGGATTCCCTTAGAAAGAGCATCCTAGAATACAGATATTCCATTTTCAGCGTGAAAGCTGTACGTACTAAAATACCATACAAAGGGCTTTGTGCCGAATTGAATGTTATGTTTAGCACATTCTTATCACGCATTTTGACTTCAAATAGCATTCAACACATTTCATTTCTGTATAGACAGAGGCACTATTGTGCAAACACAGTTGAAAAACCGTAGATATCTAAGTAACTTAATGGATCCAAACCTAAGGATCTGTGAACTCTGAGATGCCCGGTTGATTAGCTGCACTTTGTTTGAGAGATTACTTTCCCCCTACATTACACACAAGTTCTTTTGCCAGGCTGGATCTTGGTTTCTTTCCATTAACCTGGTATCAAAAATTGGTGGAGCAAAGAAAGGAAAAGTCAGCTTTTTACTCTTTGAGTTCTCCCAAAAGATTAGACAAAACCCCTCAGTTATGATAATAAAAAGAAATCCCATACAAAAGAACGTGCAATCTAGAATACCTGAGGATAGCTGAACTAGAAACCTATAGGAGGCATCTGGCCAGGGAAGGGGTGAATCTCAGAGGAAGCTGCTGCTGACTAGAGGACAGTCCTTAGTGCCTGGACTGTAGAGTTCTGCTGGGAAAGGCAGAGAAGAACTCTGTAAGTCAGTGCTTCAGTGGCAGTCAGACAGTGAAAGCTGAGAAGGAGCTCAAAGAGGAGCAGAAGATCTGGAGTTTGAAAATATTTGTTTTGGTATATAGTTTTGGACTCTAAAAAGTACTTGTGAGGAGGCATACTTGCCTTTGAGATATGTTTTCACACTCCCTTTTTAAAAAGTTTGTACTTCGAACCCTTTCAAAATAAAATCTCACACAAACAGTTGGTTGTTCGCACTGATTTTCAGGTGCTATCACAGTTTGCTCATGAACCAGGTAGGAGGAAGCTTGTGTGCTTCCTCCTGGAACAAAAGGCATGTGGAGAGGGGAGGGAATCCATCAGATCTAGTATCCTTTGCTTGCCTTTCTATTCTCTGTTCCTGGCTGTTTCTCTCCCTCTAGATCAGACTGTTGGGGATGAAGATGCTGACAGATCAGCATCTTCGCAGGAGAGCTAGGAGAGTAGAGGCCTCAAGGATACAGCATTCAAGGAAACAAGCGCAAAAAATAAGCAAGATAACTGATTTTGGTATACTCATCTCTCATTATTTTAGGTGTGTCAAATGTTTTTAGCCAGAATACTCCTACTTATCAGGAGCATGCCTTTGACTACTAAATGGTCCCTACATTCTATTTTGGATTTTCACTTTCTTATGAGCAATCTGCACTTTAATAGATTAATACCCATGTTAGTGTGTTCTGTGTCCCCTATATCAATTAAAATAACTACTTAAGCAATCATGGGATTTGTGCATGCCAAGTTCAGCTCACAGTAAGAAAAATACATACTTTGTTCAGAGCTCATGACATACCATAAGTTATGAAAATGACTGATATTAAGATTAGCATTTTAAAACCAACATGAATTAAATGTTCAATAACCCTGTAATTTAGGGTTGCGTTTTGAAAAAAAATAAGCGTCAGTTAACTCTTCTAGTCTTTTTATGAACACATCCAGAAAAAATAGTAGTATATACTTAATCTAACACTAAATACCTACGTGCTAATTTCTTCTTCATTGGATAAATGCATCACTAACATGGTGACATGCAACGAGCCAGAGCGAACCATTGCTTTGGAAAGCCTTTGATCCTTTTGTATTATTGCATCTTGGACAGCCTGAATACTGACAGTAATCTGGGAAGAAAGACAGAAACAACAGTTAGCCACTACAATTACTGTATCCCATCATGCAAGTGAACAAGAAAACAGACAAACTGAAATCAAACGTTTATGTAAAAACCGTTCTAGCAGAAGAAAGTTTTGTCCTCTGACAAAGATGTGCTAATTGACCTGAGTGAACCCCAACTGGGCACGAATAGAGGGGCTGGACACTGCCCATCACATCTTAATAGGAGTTTCCTTCCGTAAGTATGATAAATTACCAAAGGAGATTAAGATTATCCAGTTCTACACTGCCAATGAAACCAATAAAAAGCTTCTTCAAGGAATTTCTCTGCCACTTTGCTAAACTTGAATGTTGATATGTGCAGAAAAGTGACTGGAAAAAAAGAGGTCTTTGCAGGATCAGGCACATACAAAAAAAGAACATTCAGTAAATAACTTGTAGTGATATCCAATTTGCAATTGTGGTTATACTGTCCAATAGACTGATATAATTTATATACTCTTCAAATGTATTTTAACAAATTTCCATACAAGATGTATTCAGTTTTAACATTGTCATCCTTTCTCTTTGAAATTGGAATTACACTTTCTTCACTGAAAATTATTTATATAGTTATACATGCTTTATAAATTGTATCCAAAACGTTTACTGTGCTTGACATTATGCTAGTTGTATTGGAGTGATTTAAAAAACAAAATACCAGAACCCTGCAACAATTCTTGAAAATGTTAGTGCAAATTAAATCAAATCCAATAATCTTGACCATCTGACAAAATGAGTTATTTCTTAAAGCATATTAAGAAAAGACATTACACACAAATCAATTTTGGTGTATAAAGTCTAAAACAAGCAAGTAGAAAACTTCAATTTGATATTTTTTTGGTTTATTTATAAGAAACCAGGTGGTGAATGCTTCGCAAATGTATAGTATATACTGACTTCTATAAAATCAGCACAAGTAGCTCTCAGGTTAAAAATAAAAAAAAAAAAAAGAGCCCTGAGATATTTTGGTAGCTCTGTTAATCATAAGGAACACATAAATTTCCTGGAAAAAACCCACAATCTAATGGGATTGTTCAGTATTTTTCTGACCAAACTGCTTAAGATGAGTTTTGCCATGCAGGAGTTTCATCTAATGTGCCATAGATACCTAGTAGTGTAATAAAAATATAGCTAAATTATAACTCAAACGAACCAATGCTAGGAGGGTAGGGAAGAGGAGAGAAGATAAAAGCCACTTGGCAGAAAAGGTGATATGGCATCTACAAAACCACAAGTGTCTTAGATAGTGTAAGATGTACGAAGAAAATGCCACCAACATTTTATCATAAATCATATTTTAATAAGACAATCTTCCTTCATATATAATATGAATATATCATGTATAATATGAATGTATCATATATAATATAACTGACCTTATCCTGGATAAATAGCACTTTTACTGTCTCAGATACAGGAGAAATTTAACCCACATTCAGGCAAAGAACTGGTAAGTGGAATCCCCAGTAATTATGATGCATTGACTGACTAATTATTTCAGTTTATAAACTAAAGTAAATGCAGTTATCTTGGTAAAGAAAAAGAGAAACAAAATTCAAAAACTAAATAGACTATGATATTAATTACACTTTTATTCCATTTTCAACTATTGCTTCTAAATTTCATTTCCTCCTGTGAGCTGGTAAAGGAAAAAAATACAGAAGAAAGATATTGAATTGTGTTCTCATAGCAGTAAAAACCATCCTGGCTCTGAAAGAGATCAATGTTATTCAGCATTTAGATTAGCAGCCAATACCTCACATCCCCTTATATATATAGTTTCCTTCAGTAGTATTTCCAGGTCCCTTCCTATTCATGCCCTAAACTACCTGCAGCACCCTCATATAGTTCAGTTCTGGTTTGGGCAAGAAGCAACACATGCTGGCTCATCTCCATCTACAAGGGGTTGATTGATTGACAAACGTGCAGAGACTCATTTGTCAGCTGGAAGGTCTAGAACAACAAGCAATTGCCACACACACACTGCAGTCTTCCACACAAGCATGTTCTTTCAAGGCTTGCTCTTTTGTGCAAGCACCAGTTGCACAAAACACTGTAGGAAATTAGTACCTCTGAGATGTCAATTTTTCTGTCCAAAACTGGACAACAGGTTGAAAACCCACAGCAAGCTCAAAACCCACAAAAACCCAGTGGATGGGCTCACACCCGTATAAACTCCATCAGGAAACTAAGCTAAAAACCTAATGAATAACATGGCTTTGGAACAGGGTTAAGACCAAATATGGCCAGTCAGCAGTGCCAGAGAGAAGCTACTTCTGAACCTATGAGGAAAGTATGAAAAAGCTTGCCTTTTGAATACATGTAAAATAAAAAGAAGACTGAGCATGTTCTCTCTCTCTGTCTGAGTGACAATGTTCTACATAATCAACACTATTTGGAAAGAAAAAAAAGATAAAATTCAAGTACATTTTTATGAATTTCAGAAATTTCTTTTTAAGATGTTTTCTCAGAAGTTATCTGATCAAGATGTAACACAACAAATATACCATCACAATGCATATTATAACTTCAGATTTGTTTTGTTTTCTCTAATAAATCTAAGGTGCAATTAACATTTGAGTGTACTTAATTTTAATTAGGCAAACTAGGACTCTTCCAATGCTGTTATGACCCACTGCATAAATAAAAGCTTTAAATTGCTACTAAACCTGTTATTTACCTTACCTTACAAAGTTTTATGTTATATTTCAACTGCTATCATGCTGACTATTTTTACTTAAGATTTCCTAACTTAATTAAAAGAAATGTTTGAAGGTAGATTATGTCAGTTTCCCCCCCAAATTTTTTTTTTAAATGCTCAAAAAAAGGCCTCAAATACTGATTTCAAAGTCCCCTCTCCCATTACTTAAAATATGTTATTCCAAAGAGTGATAGAATAACAGAGTTTTGCTTAGTGCAAGGATACTGCTAACAAGTAAATATAAAGACTGTGAGTTTTAAAGATTTAACAGATCAATTATAATTATAATCAAGACTGGAGAACCTGGAAAGGCTAACCTTCCAAGTGATAACACACCATGTAAGTCATGACTTAAAAAAATCCCAAACCAACAAATGAACAGAAAAAGATACAATGATCATCATCCATTTAACTATTTTTGCACAAGTAATTATGCAAAGTTCAATATAAAGTCAAAATTAATGGAACAATGCCTTTTATTTCTGAAGATTCAAAACATAATTAAAATTAAAACAAGGAAACTGTTCCATTTCCAAGAAGAACTGTTCATTAAATGTTTCAGAAATACCCTTTATTACAAAATGTCTCTCTGTGTAAAGCTTAAATTACTATATAAAACATGAAGGAAGAGTACTAATGCCTAAAATACTTCACTGGATCAAAATCAGATCTTCAAAAAATAAAGGTCTCCCCTTACTAACTGAAACAATTACCAGCAATTGCCAGATTCCCTCTGGCTATCAAGGAACCAGGTGTCTAAATTTTGGCTAATGTTGCCTATACAAATTTCAATGTGTATTTTTTACAACTCTACCTCTAAGGCAAGTATAAACAAAACCTTCTAGCAAAGTCCTGGAATTTCCAAATGCTCTGAGATTTAATTTAGAGAGTTGTTCCTTTACCTCTGTAAATGATACATGACTAAAATACATGACATATTAAAAAGTATGTACAGTTAAGACCTTTCCAATCAGCCCTTAAACATAATAATAATTATAAGCAGGAATTCTCAGTTATCAGATTATATAATCCCTACATTATTCTTGCATTTGTTAAGTCATGGAACAGACAGAAAAGATATTTCAGAATAAGATGGCACAAAAGATATCCCACAATATTTGTATCAGGGTATCCTGAATCCTACAAACCCAGCCCTTACTATCTTTTCTTCACATAGTATGTTTTGAAGAAGCAAAGACTGCACTGTAATTTTCAAACCTACTTGGGTTGATTTTCATTTCATATTCTCTTAATCTTCTTTTACCTTCTTAAAGAACAGATAGTACAGATGTAGGACAATTCAAAATTCCCCCGAGATAGCTCCCGATATTAAAAAAAAACCAACTAAATTTGCAAATGACGATAAACTGCTGGGTTCAACTTTTTAAACATAATGTGCCTATTTTCCTTGTTTCAGACGCAAAAGGTATCAAAGACATACCAGAGATAACACACAGCATATAAAAAAAAAAAATCATTCTCATTTACTGTCTAAATGAGATGACTCGTGATAACTGCAAGAAAATACATTTTCTTAAAGAGCCCTCTACTCTTCTTGAATCCATTTGAACATCTCACTAAAACAACAGTTGTTTGAATTTTAAATAAGATGATCAATTTTACTGGAAAATATTAAGCTATAAACTGCAACGTTAAAAGAGCAATTGATCCAAATATAAGTTCCTTTCTATAAGGAAAGCTAAAAATATTGCTAGAGATTTTTTTACCAAATTAAATAGGAATGTTTCTCTTCCTTATTCTAAGTGAACAACAAAATCAGCAATACTGCAACAACACAGAGGGGAAAATTCAGACAGCGTAGTCAAAATAATGTGATATCCATAAGACTGACAAACTGAATAAAAAGATAAATATTTTTCCTCTAGTCTTTTCCAGATAAGCAATTTTATTCACAAAAATGTTACCTAAAGTTACTCTTTGAATACGCTGCTAACGTTCCTTTAAAAATGCCTGAAAAAAATTGTTTGGCACAATATCAAACACGGTTCTCTTTAT
This sequence comes from Oxyruncus cristatus, assembly GCA_013399855.1. Classification (NCBI taxonomy): domain Eukaryota; kingdom Metazoa; phylum Chordata; class Aves; order Passeriformes; family Cotingidae; genus Oxyruncus; species Oxyruncus cristatus. The sequence continues at coordinate 1,366,348 of VXAY01003849.1, read as the reverse complement.
AAACAAAGTAATTTGGGTTATAACAAATTAGTATAACAAAGAATATCACCTCTGGATTAGTAATTGGAAGAGAAATGAAATAATTCGGCTGATACGGTTTATTCTTTTTCTTCTTCCTCTCAATGCCTTCTTCAATTTCCCTTCCAGTAGTCCTCTTTCTTTTCTTTTTAATATTTATTTCAGAGGTTGCATGCACTGAAGGAAAAAAAATTACTTTCAGCATACAGACATATCAAAACAAAGACACTCTTAATATCACACCAACAGGAACTGTACCTCTGGAGCATGTCTTCCCACCCATCAGATCTGCCCATGCTCTGAACTGTCTGACTGGGATCCTACTCCAACCTGAATTAATGTAGTCCTACAAGTGGAGTACCATACTTGAACTAATAGCCTACACCTCTAAGCAGGGCTTGGAAACTGCTAACATAGACACACGGCTTCCAAACTACTGTTTCATTTAGTCAATGTACGCTGCACTAGCCCTGCAAATTGTCCACACTTCAACTGTAGAGCCTTTACAGACCCTCTCCCACCATATGGCCTGATACATACTCTTAACCTGACCAGGCTGCAGACATCCCCTGTCAATTAGCGGTGTACTTCTAGCCCCATGCTGGGAATACATATATCGAAGGACAGCTCATAAAAGCCATCACTTCAGAAGCTAATTTACAGTAATGTAAATTGACATATGAAATGTCTTAATTCTGTGACTCATTGCTCCAGAGGATAACAAAAGGGTGAATTTTTCATATGCTCAATTACTTGCAGACTGAATACTAGTAAGAGAGGCTCTGACTGAAACCTGTTTGCAGGGAGACTGTTCCATGTGCACAGCCCACTTGTACATGCTGTACTGGGTTTAGCTGAGATGGAGTTCATTTCCCCATTGCAGCCTTCACAGTGCTGTGCTTTGCATTGGTAGCTATTAGGGTGTTGATAACATACCAATGTTTTGGCTGCTGAGCAGCGCTGGCACAGGACCAGCACTGTGTCTCAACATTCCTCCCCCACTCAAAAGAGGGCAAGACCCTGAGAGGGGACACAACCAGGCCAGCTGACTCAAAGTAACCAAAGGGATAATTCCATACCATATGACATCAGCTCAGATATAAAAGCTAAGGAAAGGAGGAGGAACAGGAGGGCATTCGATATTTACAATATTTGCCTGCTGAGAAACCACTACATATGCTGAAACCCTGCTTTCCAGGAAGTAGCTGAACACCACTTGCTAATGGGAAGTAGAGAATAAACCTTGTCATTTTCCTCTTTGCTTGTGCGCAAACTTTCACTTTTGCTTTAGGAAACTGCCTTAGTGCAACCCATGAGTCGTTTTCCATCTTACTCTGTCTCGCCTGTCTGGCAGGGAAGGGGAGTGACAGAATGGCTTGGTGGGCACCTGGCGACTAGCCAAGTCAACCCTTCACACATGCCAACAGGCTGGACCAAGAATTGAGTGCATGACATGTCCAGACTTTCAGATTACTTTTGTTTAATATACTTACTAACACATTCATCTTCGATATCTGTGTCAAGAAATGGCATTTCTGCCATTAGACAGTCTACTGAATCGGCAGCACATGGCTCTTCTCTCTGTTTTGTCTTATTCTCATTAAAGATTTTCTTTTGCTGTATGTTTTCAAGCCCATCTGTAATATATTTAAAATAACACACTGGATCTTATTTTTTAATATAAACAGCTAAGAGACATTATACACAAGCAACATACCAAGTATACATTTCTCTAATGATCAGCAAATAAATATTGACATATAACCCCCTTAAGGATCCTATTCTACTTCCTTGTCAACAGATCAGTAAAAATACATTAACATTTAATGTGGAACAGCAAAAAGAGAGAGTTCAGCCTTCTGTATTTTAATAACTTATGGTCTTATTTGCTTCCAAGTAAATGCAATTACATGCCGGGAAAAAAAAGGATCCTTATAACTGAGCATAAACAAAAAAAAGTCTTCAGACAACACATAAAGATCATTTCAGACAACAGTAATGGCAAATAAAACTCAGCACAGACAAACATTGGCAAATTAATTCCACCATAAACACACTGAAAATGAGGCATGGAGAAGCAGGAAGGGAATCCTACCATTTCACATAAAACAAAGGGTTCTCAGCTGACTACAACATTCAGGAATGAGATGATTATTCTATTCCTGCATGTCCCACACAGTATAAAAAATGTTTTGGATAGCAGTGGTCTGAACCTGTTATTCAAAGAACTAACTTTCAGTATTTAAGCTAAAAAAAAAAGGAACCAATATAAATCAAAACACATCTTGCAGGTAACAAGATACACATGAAGCTCTATCTCAGCGTAATACCACAAAGACAGAATAATCTCCACTAACAAGTTTTTTAAATAGTTTTTTTCCCCAAGAGTAGCAGCTAAGCATGAGTCATTTCCCTATGTCTGCTTCATGTTTCTGCATCAGTAAACTCTGATATTGGCATATTAAGTTATACCTTAAAAAAAAGAAAATGTAAAATCTTCTCTAGCAGCAAACAATGTGCATATAACCAGGCACCCAGCAATACTCTTTTGGGACATCTCCACAATGGGATTACTGTAGTGGAAGAAGCCTTATGTCAGAAGTGCAGTTTATCCCAGGTCAGCTCATTACTACAGACAACGCACTTTCAAAGCTCCTCTTATGACCAGTGCAGATAGCCCAAATCTGGCCCACGAGAAAAATTCAGGAGCAGAAGTGCATATTATATCCTTGTGGCATGCAAGGCTATACATGTATAAAATCAATATTACAGACCCTATGTGGGTGATTATCGCCCTGTGGAATGTTTTTTGCACATATCACTTTATGCTAGGGAAGATAAGTAAAAGAACAACATGATTAAATGCTAATTCACTCCAGGCTAAAGTAGGGAGGTATAAATCACTCTGTGGTTGTAGTCTGACACCTAACTTTATCCCCAAGGCTATTCAAAGGAAACAAAGTATTTCGATTTGTTGCTTGTTCCTCCTGTAGACACTAAAGAACTATGCATAACAAACAGATGTTAAAACAGTAATAAAATTATTACTTAACATTTAGATTAAAGTACAGCTCAAACAAAACAGATTGTTGCTGTTGATCCACAAGCATGCAAAAACAACAACCCTGGATTCAAAGAGATCTCAAAGTGACAGACAAGACAGAGGTGCATGAAACTGACCAACAAGTAGGTCAGTCTGGGGCAGAAAAGTTGGCAACAAGATTCAGAAATACAGAATCGTAACCAGCTGGGAACAAAGGGATTTGTTAAGGTAGCGTCAGCTACAGAACAAGGATTCACATGAATCTGAGGCATTACAGAATAAATTCTTTTTTCTTAATTGCATGCTTAATTATATTAGCCTGAATTTCATAGATGAACAGATGTATACATTCCCTTATTTGTATTTGTTTAAGTGGCTGATCATCTTCATCAGCATTTGTCATCTGTTCCAGCAGAAAAAAAAAATATTAATACACCTAGCTCATAAAGGAGAGAACACAAAAAATAAGGAGCAGTAAAACATTATTGATTGCACTCTGTTCCCAGCTGTCTTCTCCCCATACTCAGATTATAGTTTCAGATAGAATAATCTTCTATTATTTGACACATAAACATCACAGATCACAGTGAGATTAGGTCTCCAGACACTGTACCCTGTTTACTGTGTTTATGTTAATATGTTTAATATGTTTATCACAGAATCAATTAGGTTGGAAAAGACCTCTGAGATCATCAAGTCAACCTATGACCAAACACCACCATGTCAACTAGACCATGGCACTAAGTCCAGTCTTTCTTTAAACACCTCCAGGGACAGTGACTTCACAACCTCCCTGGACAGCCCATTCCCGTATCTAATCACCCTTTCCATGAAGAATTTCTTCCTAATGTCCAATCTAAGCCTCCCCTGGCACAGGTTAAGACTATGTCCTCTTGTCCTACTGCTTGTTGCCTAGAGAAGAGGCCAATTCCCACCTGGCTACATCCTCCTTTCAGGTAACTGCAGAGAGTGATGAGGTCTCCCCTGAGCCTCCTCTTCTCCAGGCTAAACAACCACAGCTCCCACAGCAACTCCTCATAAGCCTTATGCTTCAGCCCCTTCACCAGCTTCTTTGCCCTTCTCTGTACTGGCCCCAACACCTCAATGTCCTTCCTGAATTGAGGGGCCCAGAACTGGACACAGTACTCGAGGTACAGCCTCACCAGTGCTGAGTACAGAGAAAGAATTACTTCCCTACTCCTGGTGGCCACATTATTCTTGATACAGGCCAGGATCACACTGGCCTTCTTGGCCACCTGGACACACTGCTGGTTCATGTTCAGCTGGCTGTCGACCACCACCCCCAAGTCCTTTTCCACTGGGCCACTTTCCAGCCACTCTCTCCCCAGCCTGTAGTGCTGCATGGGGTTATTGCAGCCAAAATGCAGGACCCGGCACTCGGTCTTGTTGCACCTCATGCCATTGGTCTCAGTTCATCGATCCAGCTTGTCCTTCTGCAGAGCCTCCCTAAACTCCAACAGATTGACACTCCCCCCCAGCTTGGTGTCATCTGCAAATTTGCTCATGGTACACTCAATCCCCTCATCCAGATCATCAGTAAGATATTGAACAGTACTGGGCCCAACATGGATCCCTGGGGGACACCACAAGTGACTGGATGCCAACTGGATGCAGCACTATTCACCCCTCTGCACCCAGCCACCCAGAGAGTTCTTAACCCAGCCAAGACTGCACCTGTCCAAGCCATGGGCTGCCAGCTTTTCCAGGAGGATGCTGTGGGAGACAGTGTCAAAGGCTTTCACAAAGTCCAGGTAGACACATCCACAGTCTTTCCCTCATCCACCATGTGGGTCACCCTGTCATATAAGGAGATCAGGTTGGTCAGGCAGGACCTGCATTTCCTAAACCCATGATGGCTGGGTCTGATCCCTTGGCTGTCCTGTAGGTGCCATATGATCACACTTAGGATGATCTTTTCCATAACCTTGCCAGGTACTGAGGTCACACTGACCATCTTGTAGTTTCCCAGATCCTCCTTCTGGCCCTTCTTGTGGATGGGAGTCATTTTGGCCAACCTTTAGTCATGGAGAGAGGCTTGGTAAGCTCTTCTGCCAGATCCCTTATTACCCTAGGATGGATCCCATCCAGTCCCATAGACTTGTGAGTATCTAAGTGGCACAGCAGGTCGCTAACTCCTTCTTCCTGGGCTACAGGGCATCTGTTCTGTTCCCTGTCCCTGTCTACCAGCTCAAGGGGCCAGCTGTCCTGGGGACAACCAGTCTTACTGTTGAAGACTGAGGAAAAGAAGGTGTAGGTACCTCAACCTCTTTCTTGTCTTTGGTGACTATATTCCCCTCCGTATTCAATAAGAAATGGAGGTTTTCTTTGGCCCTCCTTCTGTTATTAGTGTATTTACAAAACCACTTTTTATTATCCTTTACAGAAGTGGCCAGATTAACTTCTAACTGAGCTTTTGACTCTCTGATTTTCTCTCTACATGACCAAACAATATCGTTAAAGACTGTGTGTGTTGCCTGCCACTGCTTCCAAAGGTGATACACCCTCTTTTTNCTGCCTCCAAAGGTGATACACCCTTTTTTTTTTTTTTTTTTTTTGAGTTCCTGTGAAAGCTCCCTGTCAGCCAGGCAAGTCTTCTTCCCCACTACCTATTCTTTGGGCACATAGCAACAGCCTGTTCCTGCAACTTCAAGATTTCTTTCTTAAAGTATGCGCAGCCTTCGTGGGCCCCATATTTTTAAGGGCTGATTCACAAGGAAGTCTCCAAATCAGTGTCCTTAATAGGCCAAAGTTCACCCTCCAGAAGGACAGGGTTGTGTTGATGGCCACTCCTTACTTCACTAAGTATTGAAAACTCCATCATTTCACAGTCAGTGTGCCCAAGACAGCCTCTGACCACCACATCTCCCACCGGTCCTTCTCTGCTTGTAAACAGCAGGTCTAGCAGGGCCCCACCCCTGGTAGGCTTGCTTATCAGCTGTGTCTGGAAGTTGTCTTCTATGTGCTCCCGGAACGTCCTACAGTGCCTCCTCCCTGCTGTGTTGAATTTCCAGCAGACATCTGGCAGTTAAAGTCTCCCACAAGAACAAGAGCTGGTGATGGTCAAACATCAAGCCAGCCACTTATAGGATACTCCATCTGCCTCTTCAGCCTAGTTGGGTCATCTATAAAAGACTCCCACAAGGACTTCCAGCTTACTAGCCGTTCCCCTGATTCTCACTCAACCTTACTGTCATTATCATCGAGTTCTATACAGTCAAAAGACTCCATAGCCACTCTACTCCACCACCTCTCCTTCCTCACCTGTCCCTTCTGAAGAGCTTATAGCCACCCATTGCAGCATTCCAGTTATGCAAATCATCACACCACATTAACGTGATGGCGACTACATTGGAGCTTTCCTGCTGCATGATGGCCCCTAGCTCCTTCTGTTTGTTACCCATACTGTGTGCACTGGTGTAGATGCACTTCAGCTGGGCTGCCAATTTCACCCCTAACTCTGGCATGCCACCCCCAATCTCATCTCTTGTGAACCTGGTCTCACCCCTTTTCCTCTTCAAACCCTCTCAATCAGCCCTGCCAACTCATGGTCTAGAATCTTTTTGCCCTATTAGACAGGTGAACCCCATCTGTCTCCAGCAGGTGTGGTGCTATATAAATTGCCCATGATCAAAAAAACACAAAATTCCATTGATGGCACCCATCTTTAAGCTACTTGTTGATCACATGGGTTTCCTGTTCCTTTCGCCATTCATCCCTGCTACCAAAGGAATTGAGAACACCACCTGTACTCCTGTCTCTTCAACCAGACAACCCAGTACCTTGAAGTCCTTTTGATTATTCTGGTACTTCTCTCATCAACCTCATCGCTGCCAACCTGGACAACCAGCAGTGGATAGCAATCAGTGGAACAAATTTGTCCACGAGTCTCCTGGTACTATCTCTTACCCGGGCCCCAGGGAGGCAGCAGACTTTCCTGTGGGATGGGTCTGGTCGCCATATAGGGCCCTTAGGTCCGCTCAGAAGTGAGCACCTCACTACAACTACCCTTCTTTCTTTCTTGATACCTGTATTTGTGATCCGTCTGGTTGACTTTGTTGATCAGGGAGACCCCACACACAGGCTTTCTTTTACACTGTTGTCTGACTGACCCTTGAGATCTTGGGACACAAATCTGTTCTGTAAGGACACCTGGGAGGGCGAGGGATGCCAGGAGGGGATTATTCTACCTCTCTGAGCAGGTACCTGTTTCTACCTGATGGCAAGAGGGTCAGGGCTCCTTTGACTCTTGCTGAGCTTCTATCCACTGCTTTGCGTTCATATTTTTCATAAAAAAATTACTTTGGCAACAGTTTAACTGAGAGTTGCTGTAGAAATAGATGGTTTACTATCGAGACATTTTGAACCTCTGGTGCTGGCACCATAGTGTTTAAAGTTAGGTAACAAAGAAAAGAATAATAATAAAAAATTGAGGGGGGGAAATTATGGGTTTAGTATTCAGCCAGCTCAGCTGCTACACTGCCTGGCAAGCCTGGGGGCTGTGCGGGGCAGGCAGGGAAGAGCTTTTAACAACAGCGCACATAAAACTGAAAAGTTTTCCCCTACACCCCACGGCGACCCGCACGCAGGCGCCTGCGAGGCCCCGCCACCGCCTCCCCCGCCGGCTGCGCGCTGTCGCCCGGCCTCGCAAGCGCCTGTCCTCTCCCCCCGCTCCGCAGCCTCTCACCGTACTCCAGGGTCGCGCCGGCTGCTCGGGAGGCATCGCCCCCGGCCCGTCCCTCTCCCGCCGCCGGCCGCAGCGCCATGGGGAGCGCGGTCGCAGCCCGCCGGGCGAGCAG
>VXAY01003849.1:1331062-1358458 GCA_013399855.1 Oxyruncus cristatus | reverse complement strand
CCGCCGGGCGAGCAGGGCGCGGGCCGCCGCCGGCCGCGCCGGGCAGAGCGCGGGGAGAAGCCGCAGCAGCAGCGGCTGCATGCCCGGCTGGGAAGCAACGAGGCCGCAGCGGGTCTGGCGGAGCCGCCGCGCCCCTCGGGGAAGCGGAGGGGGAAGGGGGCCGTGCGCCCGTGGAACTACAGCTCCCGGCACGCTCCGCGCTGGGCATGGCGGGGATGGGGCGGCGGCTGCGCTTCCATTCTCCTCTCGTCTTCTTCCCCCGTGCGCTCGGCAGCGGCAGCGTTCGGCGGGGCGGCGTCGCTCACGGTGATCAGTGTGTCCTGGAACAGGAGGACCGCGTTGCACGCCTTGCTTTAACTCGGTACCCGAACAAGAAGTGGCTGCCCCAGCGCTCGCCCCGCTCGAAGTCCGCAGCTGACGGGAGTGGCTAGGACTGGCGCAACCCCAAAACATCCGGCTGTACCTTAGGGCTGCAGAGCAATAATTAACATTAATTTAGCTGTGATCTGGGGGAGAATAGGCAGTCGTGCTCTAAATGTGCTTTAAACTCCTTCCTTCACATGACCCTTCGCACAGCCCCGAGTCCTCTGACCGCTGGCACTAAGGGCTCTGCTCTGGCCGTGGTCTCTTGTCCGGAATGGACTTCAGGGGTGTAACTGGAGAGGCTGCTTCTCTGAGGGAATGCCGTGAATGGGTGTTTTAACATCGCCTGAAGGAAGGGGAGACACTCCTTTCCTGCTTAAATAAAGATTTGGTGCCTCTTGGAAGCCAAATCCTGTCGTGGGAGAAGCCAAGCTAGATGTTGTCACGTACTTTTGCAAATAGTCCTGACCATGTAGAGCAGATCTGAGGAAGCAGACTGTATATGTTCATATAAAGATTCCTACTTTAATTCTTAAAGACAGTAGGGATGGTGTCAGGACCCATCAGTAGGGTGGTGACATTCATTGTAAATTCTCATCGGGCTGAACAAAGACAGGGAACTCCAGTGTTTTATTGTACAGTTCCATAACTACAGCAACCAGCCCACTCTACAGATTCAAGAACTGTTGGGTAACAAGCCCTTAAATTCTTACAATACACGAGTGAAGGCGAAAATACAAGAGTGAAGGCTAAGCCCTTGGTTTTGTATGATACACTTCAGTAAGTTCTCAGCTCACACAACTTCACTTCTCAAAGGTGCTGGCTAACAAGCCACAACACACTTCCTCAAGCTCCCCAGACCCACAGCAAAATTCAGGATGGAGTACAGGGTAGAATATGATAGCCATGCTTTTCCCAGGCAAAGCAAGGAGGGAGAGAAATAAAGACAAAAAAGGGAGACAGTGAACAAAGAATGTCACCAGTCCTTAGATCCTGTGTTGGTCCTGCTGTGTGAATGGTCTGGAAGTGGGGTTGTGAGATGAAGAAAGTGAAAGAGAAAGAAAGGAAAAAGAGCATGAGAAAGTCCAGTCTACTTCCTTGTATAGTTAACCTGGCATATGCTTCTTACATAAACTAGAAGGGTTCTTTTCAACATGTTTTGTTCACATGTGCACAGCTTTGAGCTCTCCTCAAGAAGGTGAGTCCAGGGTTTGGACTGAGCATGAGTTTCAAGGTGGAGCAGGAAGCTGCAGCAGAACAGTGCTGCCCCACCTCCACGGGTGGTCTTCGTGTGCTCTTCCAGTCATACCTTTTCCAGTGTAACCGTCAGAATGTTTGAGACAAAATATGCTTATGTCATCCACAGATGGCAAAAGCAAATAAATAAAGTAGGATAGTCATGATGGGAGGAAGCAGCATGACCGCTGGATGTTAGAAGCTGGATGAAATAAGAGTGAAAAATGAGGCCAGTTTTTGTATTTGGCTCCTCTGTGCTTTTCCTTTGTGGGAGACAAAATCTGTTTGGAAATATATTACTACTGTTTTGGTCTATTTTGAGATGTGTTTTCCATCACTGTCTTTCACACAGTATTTTTATTTCATCTGCGTGGTTCTGTGGAGACCAAAGGCTGGATGCGACACAGAAGTCCAGATTCTGTGGGATCCAAGAGAAGCTTTAGGATGAGGTTGCTGGCAGTGTTTCTTATTATACACATTTCATTTGAACATCAGCTATTGTTAGAATAAATGGTCACCTCTTCCTACCCTGTTTGCATTGTCAGGCACAATACTTCCATAAAAATTTGATTGTAGATCCACCAGGGAGGTGGTGGATTCACTGTCCCTCGAGGTTTTTAAGATGAGACTGGATGTGGCACTTAGTGCCATGGTCTAGTAACCATGGCAGTGTTGAATCAAGGATTGGACTTCATGATCTCAGAGGTCTTTTTCAACCCTGTTGATTCCATGATTCTAAATACTGGGAGAAAATATTTTTGGTATTAAGTGTCTTTTTTAAAAATATGAATTTAAAAAGCAGATTTGGATCTGAAACTGCTCCAAATCCATTCACTAAGTGTTTCACAGAAGTCTCCAGCAAGCAAACTCTTGAAAAAACCCCATTTCTGTTTGTATGGTTGACAGGGGAATTCAACACAATGTTTAAGTTAAGGTAGCATTTAATAGTCCTCTTAAAAAATGAAACAATGCATTTTTAATGGAGCTAAAAATTGTCTCTAACTAATACCCACTAACTTTGCACTAAAATGTCAGTGTATCCTGCGGTCTCACAACGTACGTGAATATACTATCTTCAGGATGAGAGGAAGTGAGAAATTAAAAGTGCTTTAGCTGGAGCTGATAACAGTTCCCATGAATTGTCCCTGTAAGTCACAAAAGTGATGTTGGAGGGAAATGGTCATTGGAGCACTAGAAAATTGAAGCAACAAGTTGTGATTTTTCTGTTTGCCCAAATGCTGTGCAACTTCCATAGAGGTCACTGACCTGGTGCCTGGCAGAAACTGGTTTTCACTACTGCTTAGGCTTGGGCTAAAGCCAGCACTTTATCAATTTTCTGTGGCCTTGTCTTTCTTAAAGAGGGTTTCTGATTAACCTCTCAGCAGTACAGTTTTCTCTTTGAGGGAAAAAAACCGTCACAGCTGAGTGACGCTAACAGAAAGAGCAAGCACAATCAGCCCTATGATTTTATTTGCTTACACAACTGCACTTCCTGTGCCTGTTAGCCTCTCACCCACCTTTCCATCTCTTAATCCAACCCTCTAACTTCAACCAAATTCTTTAGAGTGTAAGAGGATTCAGAGGTAAGATATTCATACATCTTTTCTAAAAAAGTGAGTGATCTGGGAGAAAAGAGAGATTCATTTAGCTCCCAAATGAGGTAAAGAAGAAACAATGCTCTGTGTCTGTTTTTCCATGAAACAGTGGCTGGCCATGAGTATTGGTCAACTCATTATGCGATAGGTCACAGTACATATTATCGATACATATTATGTCATATCTTAGTCAAGCAAGAGATATGGGGGGAGCTAGGAGTATTTGGGACATGACTCAGTGTGGGAGGTTAGGTAGTGAAAGGGCAGGAACAGGATGTGTTGCAGGGAGTCATAAAGTGGACACTGGGATATTGTGTAGCATGTGGGAGGGAGTCGAAGGTATTGTAATGAGAGGGCATGGAAACTATAGGGGAAGCTTGGGTTATTGTGATAAGAAGGGAGGACATAACTGATACAAAACAAGTCTTCATTACTGTCATTGCTGATACAGCATCTTGTTTTCCGACAAGCAAAGAAGAACAAAATGTGATCTGGTAGTAATAAGAGATTTGCTAAAGAAACAAAGAAAAGTATGAGCTGCAGAACTACAGATGAGGTAGAGGACTGCCTGATATAAGGTAATTTAATGCAAAGATCAAAAAGCAAATAGCCTAGAGTCTCTACAATAACTGGTATAAAAGGAAGAACTACATGAAGATGCTATCAGGTGTAGTTAATGAATAGAAATTACATTTGATTGACATCTGACATGAAAAAGAATAATATAAATGGATATTTTCATGATCTGTTGATCACAGGAAGTTCATTTACGTTTCAGAAGGGGGGAACAGAACAGGGGAAGTCAGCTGAAAAATTAACTGGTTACCCAGAGCAGCAGTTCTTCACTTGCTACCCTCTGAATAGCAGGGTTGTGAGGGACTGGTTGTGAGGGACATTGGCTAAAGATCAGCATAGATAATAACACAGATGCTGTTACTGTCAGTGTGGTGTTTCAGACACTTTTGGGTTCTTCCAGGCTTTTTGAGGAATGATGATCGTTGGGTAGAGAGAGGATTCACCTAATAAAGTTGAGCAAGAATATCTTTGCCTACCAGCTTGCCAGCCTTATAAGGATGGCTTTAAACTAGGTTATGGAAAGGTGAAGAAGCAGTTCCATCAGACCTGAGCTGGAAGAGAACTGGTAGAGTTAGAAGAGATGTGCTGACAGAGAGTGGTAGATAATGGGAAAGCAGATGCAGGATAGCATGATGGCAGAGATTGTCCCTCTTTGCCTGAGCAAGCAGCCTGCTTGGGGACCATCCCAAATGCAAAGCCTGGCATGTAGTGGGACCTCAACAGACTGCAAAAGTGGAACAACAGATGTTTGCTATGTAAAGTTCAACAAAGACAAATATAAAATCTTGCATCTAGGACAGATGGCTTTTGGCAAAAATGTCTGGATGCACATCTGCACTGACTTAACCGTCCATGACATTTTTTACTAACTTGGACTCTGGACGGGGTGTTATTGTTAGGGTGTAATCCTTTCCTCCCTGAACAAAGCATTTATTAGAGCTAGTTCCTTTACCCATTTGCTCTGCAAACCATATCTCACTGGATAGTTTTAATACTTGCAACAGCAGGTGTAGAATATGCTTTCCTAATCTATGCTTTTCCTAATCTAATCTTTCTTTCACTTGTCAGCACAGAAAATCCACCAGGAATCACCTAGGTAAATCCTCTTTCTACAGCAGTTACATCATCCTTTTATAGTAAACAAAACCAGTCTTCCCTATGTTGCTCCACTATCAGGTTAAAAGAAGCTATTAATTTCTTTAGCTTTGTTTCAGAAGCACAGGTTCCATCAACTCGATAAACACCATTTTCCAATATATAAGGTAACTACAATGCAAATAATATAGAGGAATACTTCTACTACATCATATTTTGTGATGTGAATAGATAGCTTTCTTTTTACTAAATATTATTCACACACAAAGAAAATTATAAAGTAGAAAATAACTGTAAGTGATTTTGATAAGTGCAGTCTTGTTTCTCTGATTCTTGACATGTGTAATGTGTATTTAAGCAAAAAGTTGTATGTTCTGGAGACCATTTAAGTATGACAATCTGCAAGGTGAAGACAGTATTCAGTTTGACAGGAAACCGTCACAGATTTGCAACATTCATACACTGAAATAAAAGCACATTTCTCTTTTGGGAACTTTACTAAACATACTGGACTTCTTAGCTCTAGAGGTCAAGTTAGGTTTGATCTGGAATCTCCAGCTGCCAGGAACTGTTCTTATTTGCTGTCTGAAGTAGAGGTTTTAAAACAGTATGTGCAGGAGAAAAGTGGATGGAAAGTGTTTTAACTAAAAAGAAGACAGTGCCTGCAATTAAAAAAGTTTGAGTGAATATTGCCAACTACATGCAGAATTCATACAGCTGAGACACTAACTAGATCCTGCATTCCTTGAGCAAAATACACTTTACTGGGAGTCTTAGGCAAGTAAAGAATGCAGTTTTGAATCCAAAATTCATATTATTCCAGATGTGGGTGGGGGAAATACATATTCACTTACTAAACCAAAAAATCTTCATTCTCCACTGCTTGTCTGTTGTGTTTCTTGCTCTCCTCTCCCCACTTGCTCTTCTGTCTCCCCCTTTAGTGACAAGCTTCTTTTTTTAGCTTTAGCTTTGTAACTTCCCAGGCACCAGCTATTACACAAACACACTGTGTATTTGTCACCTTTATGCAGCCTTTGTTTCTGGCCTTATTTCCTTCTTTTATCTATGGATTTTCTGTGAAGTTAAGGTGTCTGTGGAATAGAGGCATGTTTAATGCATGTTTGCAGAGCCCAATGTCCAACTAAAAAGAAACAAATCTAAGCTTCTTATTGCCAGGACATAGTACAATTCTTCCTGAAGTTCAGATCATCATTCCTCCCTCTGTACGCATTTCTGGTGTGTGCGTGCCTTTTTTGCTAAGAGGAACTGAGACATTATTTCACAAGCACTACCAGAGCTTCAGGCAGTTGCTCATTTAGCCTAAGGTGTGAACATACCTGTTCTGGGACTCCTCACCAGTCAGTAAAGACAGAGGTTTCTCCAAGGGGAATCTGTTATTCACATAATAAGTAAACAGTTGTCCTAGAGGTGCTCTACTCTCTTCCCAGACAACCCAGATGGCCAGGACAACTAGGCTTAGTTAGAGGCTTAGACACAGCCTCTAACCTGTGTGTTACTTAGAAGGTTCAAGTTGGGTGAAATGGATCAAGGCCTGAATTTTGTGATCACCTGGTTTAGAATTAGGAAAAAAAGCTTTGTATTCTAGCCCAATAATTCATGCTCTGGCAAAGCCTCTTGAAGCCCAGACAATTAAATTCAATATCTGTTCTCTAACTGGAGGCACTTTTGTCAAAACATCCTTTCTTGAATATTATGCTAACCCTCGTTGTGTTGTAAGACCCTGCTGATGGCTGTGGCTAATGCTGCAAAGTTCAAGTGCTCAGAAAAATTCACAGAGTGTAGGTTTTGTGATTCTGCCAAGCTAGAGCCTACCTAGGAAGAAATAATTAAGCGGTGTTGTTTTATGTTTCGCATGAATTTTGAAATTGGTTTACCCCTGGTGTTGCTGGGCCTAACCGTGCAAAAAATCCCTTTCATTGCTTTCACATCAGCAGTCTCTTAAGATGTCTGTTTATATTTAACCTGAAGTTTAAAACAAAAAAACAGTGATGCTCAAAATACCTTTCCTACGAGCTATTCAGGGAAACAGTAACTTATTGTTTGAAGAAGAAAAGTGTTCCTGACCTCAAATGAGAGATCTCGGTTTCAACATTGGTTTAGCTACCACTCACACTTGGAGCAAGGTGATCTGGCATCCAGTTTCTGTCACTGAAATCTCTCACAGTTATTGGATCCATTTGTATGTATGGCTTTGAGAGTATTCACCATCTCTTTGCTGACAGTGGAGTTTCCTTATCCTCTTCTTGAGGCTCAAGGTTTTAATGTGTGAAGTCACAAGGATGAACCAATTCGAAGCCCCCTTATTTACAATCATGATTTTAACTTACGTTGGATGAAAGAC
Source organism: Oxyruncus cristatus (assembly GCA_013399855.1). NCBI lineage: Eukaryota > Metazoa > Chordata > Aves > Passeriformes > Cotingidae > Oxyruncus > Oxyruncus cristatus. Next base: position 1,351,231 of record VXAY01003849.1, on the reverse strand, counting down.
ATTAACTTGTGTCTGCATTCTAGTATTGTGACAAGGCATGAAAAAGGAAACAAATACAATTAAAGAAAAACTCCTAAACACATTCTGACCAATGGGGAAAGAAACACGTTTTAATGCTCCAGCTTAGCACATTGCTATGTTTTAATGGATTCTCTCTTACAGTTCTTATTCAATCCTGCAGACTTTTGCTGAGCTATTTTCAATTCACATTCACTCATACAGTAGCACTAAATGAGCTGCAATAACTGAAAGGGAGGAAAACATCTACATTTCCACTGGTAAATCTGATTTTCTGTCCAGGTTAGAACAATATTTTCAGCAGCCCTGTTGAAAGAACCATGTTTGGGTCATTTTGTCAGTCATCCACTCTGTCTCCATAAGCCAGCATGTGACCATTATCATGTATTTGTGAAAGTGGACTATCAACTGTTTAGTACAGCTTGTATAAAGTGAGGAAATGGTGGGGAAAAACATCTCCCCAGGGCTCCAGAAGAACTGTATTTCATTTGATCTGATCACAGCAGCTATTTGGTCTTACCAAAAGAATTTATCCACGTGTAGGAGAGAAAAAAAGCATTATTTTTAATCAGTTTCTGGATGATTTTCATTTTAAGAGGAGAATTTGCCAGGCTTGCTTCTATGTAGGGAATCAATCTACAGCTTAAAAGTCATGAAAGGTGGCTTACACGTGCTTTGAAACACTGAAAAGAAGGAGCTCAGGCATACATTAAAATGTGCTCTGTCAAAAACTCTAGTTTTGGAGGGCAGCCAGGAAATCAGTGAATTTTCTGACCCATAACTCATACTCGGTTCAAAATATTCAGTATCAGATATACTTGCATTCAATTTTGTCCAAATGCTCTGATAACATCCCGTGCAAGATAGCGTGACATTGTGGCATGACTGCTGTCTGTCCTTCTAATTTTCACTGCTTTCTAAAAGCTTCATCATCATTATTTTGAGCCAACATATAAGCATCAAAATTGCAAGTAAGAGTCAAATTGAAAATAGCAGACAAATAATAGTGTGGGACATGTAGATGTCTTTCTGCTTGTCTTGGCAGAATGGCATCTACAATCCTAAGAATAACCTTCCTTACAGCGTAGCTGTCTGAGACAGGTAAGCTGCATGGAGGCTTTCAAAAGAGTGAAATCATACCCAGAAAAAGGTTCCTTTATGCTTTTGGGACAGTTAGGAAGGCAATAATAGGATCCCTCACTTGAGGGACATTCAGTGAAAGAAGTAATGCTTTCCTGCAGTGATGTAATATGGCCAGGACCTGTTCCCTTAATTGAAGAGGAGCAGGACAGCAATAAAATCAGGGGGAAAAAAAGCAAACTGATTTGTCAAAAGAAATGTTGAGCTGTACTTTGGTCAAATCTATGTGTGGGTCTACAGCAGATGTTACTGATTACATATTGTATTTGCAGGACTCCAAAGACTCATGGGAAGTACCACTAACGAAAGTTGACTTGTCATATGCGTGTGATTAGAGTGATAATTAGGGAGATTTCAGAGCAAGAGAGAGTGATTAGATAGACTGACTTCCCACAAGATGTGGCAAGTTAAGGAGCCTTTGTCCTTTTGAAAATAACTCTGTATGTACTTGCTTTTCTAGATGTTACATGTCCTACCCATTCTGCTCCAGTCTCAGTCAATATGCTATTTACATTTGCTGTCTAAACTTTCCCAGAATTGCACATTTTACACTCCAATGTCTGCCTTACAGCTAAATCTGTTTTCGTTTCAGTCTCAAATGACCCAAGTGCCATGATTATTCTTTGTGGCTGGTTGACATCTTTCAAATCATGGTGAAATTTCTGAAAAACTGAAATCTTGCCTCACTTGATTTTTGTGACAACACTGACTCATGATTCTCTTGTGTTTCAGCATTGCCTTTGTGAATACCCTCCACTTCTTACCCTCTTTCATCTAAAGCACAAGTTACAGTCTTTATCAAAATCACTCCCAGGTCTTTCTCTCCTTCCTATTTTTCGAATTAAGATCTCAGCCTGACTGTGACTATTTGCCTGTGGATGTCTGGCTTTCAGCCTATATGCAACATCATTAAACCCAGTTTGTCCTTCCTCTCCATACTCCTTTAGTCACAGCTCCTGTCTATCAGTACTTATCACGTAGGCATTATGTTTGTCTCAAACCTCTCAAAGCTCTTTTCTCAATCTGTCATAAGATGTGTTAGGCAGAAGTTCACTTTTTATCTAAGGTGGAGTCTAGTCAATGTAAACTGTAATGCTTACTACTGAAATTCTTGTCCAGATCTGCATCTTACATCTCAAGTACTGAAACATTTCTTCTTTCTTTTTTTTTCTTCTTTTTTTTGGTGACCTTGAAAAACACAGTTTAATTCCCCTGTGCAGTAATTTAGAAAGTCTTTGGAGACATAATTCTTAAATTCCTCCGCAGCTTCTGTATTTTAGCAAACAAGTGAAATGTCTTGACTTTCATTCTTTATGGTTGATACCTGCCTCAGTTGCCTTTGGTTTAATACTCAGGAGGTTTATTTCTTTTCTGAAAGGTTTGTAACTTTATTTATAAACAGGAGCTACTACTTGTGCTTGTATAGCTCAAAACTAACAGAGTCCAGATATTAACAACGAGCCTTGGGTACTGGGAACTGTGTTTAATGTGTCTGTACATCTGGATATATTGTGCTTCTTAGCCAAGTAAACAGCCCAAAGAGAATACTGCGCTAATGAATTTGTTCTGCTTCCAGTGCAATCTTAACTCATTCAGAAGCAGCTCAAATTATTTGTGAACAATGTTATGTTAGTATCGTGCAGACATCGAATCTGTATTTTTTTCCTGTGCTCCTTCTTCTGTTTGGAAAAACTTTTGCTGTTAGCACCAGCAAAACTACTTTGTTTGTTCTTCTACTTTAAACTGTTATTTACGATGATATTGCCAGAAAAAAAAAATCCCAAACAACAACAATAATCCGTACAACTGCTGAACTAGTAATGCATGAAGAAAATCTTCTAAGCTGTTTAATGCTTGTCATATGGCTCCCTGGTATATATGCCAGTCTGTCCATCTGAGGTGGAGCTTCTCTGCTTTACGATGAAAAAGTTACCACCACAAAAATCTGCCTAAAGAAAATTGGACACGATAACTTCTTGTTTGAGTACCATCATTTCAAGCCTTGACAAAAGAGCTTATATCCTTCGTAAAGCTTTATTTTAAAATCTCATTTTAAATTAAATTAGTAGATCATTTCAGAAGGAACCCATAAGAATTCTAGTAAATCGTATGTCATAAATGACACTTCTTCTTGTAAATACATATTCCTGAATCTTTTAAAGTTTACTTTCCTCCAAGTATATTTCCTAAAGTTGATTTCTTAGTGACTCATTGCATCCAATACTGTTGAAAATGATCCAGTTTAATTACATGAGATGACCTCTATGCTGGTAGAAATCCAGGATGTAAAGCTGTATCAGAAAAAATTGCCTAAAGAATTATGAAGTGTTTTATATTTTATTTAAATGGGCATTTTCATGTTCTTTCCCAAATTTGCATCATAAAAAAGGAAATGTGTATATTGCCTCTCTGCAATGAGGACAATAAAATAGTCAGTGAGTCCTTTGCATACAAAAGGGGTATATGCTTGCTGTGATTATGTTGTATACAGATTTTACAATTACTACAAGACTTCTAGCAGACTGAGAGGAGACAGTAGCTTTTGGAATCCCAAGGCAATTTCTGCCACAAATGCTGTCCTCTTAGGATTAGAAAAAAGCACTGTTGGTGTTGTGTTCCTGCTTTCAGCCATAGACTGTACATGCCTAACAATGAGTTAAAGTTGAGCAAAAATACATTTAATGGAGTTAGCTTATTACAGTTTATTATAGTTTCTTGCCTATATTGATATATCTGGGTATAAATGGAGGATAAAGTATCTAAGTTGTCTGGAAAATGTATTTAATGTATTTTTCACGGGCCTTGTTACTGAGTATTCACTGTGAGGGTTGCTCTGCTCTCCTTACTCAGGGAAAAGGAATCTTTGCTAGAATTAGGACTTTATAAGCAGGTCTTGTATGTTATGAACCAGCACATGGAGGGTCATTAGGAACTGGCTGAACCCTGCACAGAGGCTGGCAATTCTTTTTCTTTCTCCTTATATATTCTGCCAGCACCTGGTTTTTTTTTATGTATCTGAAACTTGTGTTTTTAGTACTGCCAAACAGTGTACATATATGGTGTTCATGCCTCTGTCTGACCAAATGCCAATTTTATGGAAAATGGGTCATGATCTGTACTAATTGACATTGGTTTCAAAAAAAAAAAAACTCACAACAGAAAATTTTAAATACTCTCATAAAATATTTGCCTAAATTATGTGTGTAAATGAGGCCATAGTGGAAAGATTGGGAAAATTAAATATGGAGCAATTCTAATTATATCTTTTGGTCCTTTAATAGTCCTTTAATAATTCTTTTTCCATAATTATGATTGGAATCTGTAATGGCAGAGGAGATTCAACCCACAGATAACGTTTCACAGGTTTTACTGCTATCCGAGCACAGAGTTGCAACTATTGGAGTTTATTCAATGCCAAGATGTTGAATTCATGGGATATTTTACTCCTGATGTCGGTAGGGCCTGGATTCTTGCCCCTGTGCTGTGGCTGCACAAAATGGAATTCTATCCACTCTGCAGTAAAAGACAAACTTGCTGGTATTTTCAGTCAGGACAGAATTTCACACTTCAAGCGTAACGCAAGAAATTAATTCCGCTTTCGTAACAGGTCTGCTTTAAAACTCATCTCCTAGCTCCTTTCCCTACTGCAGCAGTGTACATTTGCTGCTGCACCACTGAGGGAGAAGAGATGAGAAAGAGAACACTGAAAAACCTTAAAAAATTAATTTTGTGGGTTTTTTAGTGTCCATCATTTTAGTGAGCCGCTTTACCCCAGGGTCCACAGACAGCTCTGTTCACACAACTTTTTGTGGATGGAAAGTATAATGCAGATTTGATCAGATTGGGAACAGTAGAACAGAGCCCACCAGCTTGACTTGAGCTTTGCTGCCAAAAGCAGTGCTACATAGATCCACAGCCTTTATGTGTAAAGTAGCTTGTACTCAAAGGGAAAAGGTGCCATGTTCTTTTAATGATACTGAGAAAAAGTTGAAATTTTGGGTAAGAAGATGGTGTTTGTTGAGTTTTTTTACTTACACTCCTTGGCTATCATGGAGAACATAACCAATGATCAGAGAACTGTGGTCAAAAGTACTATGAATATAAAATACAAAAACACATATTAGAAATTATTTGATAGCCCAGTTTCCTAAGGCACATTTGACTGCTGTCAGCCATTGCCCCATAGCTTTTGAAGTCAGTGACCAATTTCAGCCATATGTGCAAGAAGACAGTCATCTTAAAGACAATTAACGTCCTACAAGCTTTGTAAAAAAAACCCCACATTTAGCTAGAAGAGAAAGGAAATTAATTCTTTAGCAGAGGAAAAGGTAGGCTCAGCTCCACTACTCTCCTTCCTCCAGGTTAGCTGCAATCTGTGCTGTCTTTTGTCTGGGCAGGTCCCAAGAAGAGTACCTGAGATCACTGCAGTGGGAAAGAAGATTTCAAGGCCAAAAGACATACATCTTTACCAAACCAGACTCTTCTAGTTATGCTGTTCAGCCAAATATGTTGTTTCCTTATTAATGGCTACAGAACTTCTGTGACATGAGTGTAGCTGAAAGCCCACTAGCTCAGGATTCTCTGTCAAGGCAAGGAAACTGATTTTCATCGTGAGGTAAAAATAAAACCATTTAGAAAGAAGTAAAGAAATAACTTCCCAAAGAGCTTGAAGGAAACAGGAGAAAAGACCTCCCTTTTTTTCTGCTTTCCTCTTTGCCGGATAGAGGGGTCCCAATACTGTGCAGCATAACACCTATGAATGAGTGAAATCTGATAACCCATTTTTAATTACTACCTTTATCTGCACTTCTGTAAAACAAACAAATTAAAAAGCCTAAAGCTGGGCCTGCACAGGGAAAACCTAGGTGTTAGTAGCACTGAATTCACCACACTTCTCTCTGCACTGTTTCTCTTTTCTTCATTCTGACTTTTGAATCTGCCCTGATGCCCTCATCTGACACAGCAACTACATCAGGGAGAGAGAAAACAGGATAGGCTTTCACTTTTGTCTGGCAGCACAAGCTTGCATTCTGTGCTTTGGAGGTTTTCAGAGGCTCTTTATTCCATGTAATGTTCCTGGAGTGGAGAAGCGTATCTTTTGTTCTTCCTTATAAAAGGATATTTTTATACACAAAGATATACAGTACACCGAATTACAAGAGTTTTTATGTATTGGATTGTGAGGCTTTAACACAGAAATTGCTGATGATTCTTTAATTCTCCCTTATCCAAAGCATTTAACTTCAAAACCTTTAAAGCATAGATGAATCAAAGCCTCAGAAACCATCCAACACATCAACTACTTGTAGTGACATCAAAACCAAAATGAGCCTTTTAATTTAAACGGATTTCACTCCTAGCATGCTAAACATGCAGCCCATGTATATGTGCTAAGCTGCATTATCTCAGTATACATATGTATGGCTTTATATACTTGCAAGTAATTAAAATGAGGGAGGACAGACGTATGTCTTCCCTGCAAAAGAAATGATTCTTTTATGTTTAAGCATATCTCTTGTTTTAAACATAGCTTCCACATTTTTGCTGTGACACACTGTATGTCCACAGTGACAAAGCCTGTATAGGTCTTCTGATTCCTTTAATATCGTTTCCATATTAGATAGCCAGATGGTGGAGAGCGATAATACTCTGTACTAATCACTTAGGAAGTCTACAGAGTGGTGCTTTGAGATTTAGACCCACAGCTACTGCCATCACTCCTTTGATGGGAAGCCACAGATACTATTCCAACCAATTGAATGTTTTTAAATATATCAACACTGAACATATTATCTAAACAGGAAAAAGACTGACAAATACCATTCAGTGCTAATGAAGAGAGGGTTTTGTCCAAAGGAAATAATTGCTTTCACAATGATCAGAGATCAACATGGCATTATGCAATAGTATTTATACACATCTGAAAGAAAATTTTTTATAGCCATGACAAATAGAAGAGATGTGCATTGCTAAGTTACTTTACAAAGAGAAAAAAAACCTTAAGAAGCAGAATCATTGTCTCAATGAGTTCCTTAGTGTTTGATTTTTATTCACACTGATTTTCTGTTCTACCAGTTTTCAGATTCCAACAGATCAATCAGCAGAAACGTTTTTTCCTACAGTAATATCCATTTATGTATAGGAATACTTTTTTATTTGTGTTTCTACCTTGAAAATACTTGGTTTCTTTTCTGAATGGTGCATTGTTAGTCTGTGGGCACATTTTATAGGAACTAAATGCCAGATGTGCCCATTCCTAATGTCATAGGCTTTTTCATATGCTTGTTGCAATTTTTACATTAGAAAAAAGAGAAAATATTTCTCTGTGAATTTTATGTTTATTGTCAAGCCTTTTATAACAACCCACACTGCAGGCTCTACTCCAGGCTGGCAACCAGAGGCTCTGGAAAAAGAGACTGAGGCAGCACTGATGGGCACTCAAATATGATAAGCAAGCAGACTAAACATGTAAACAAATCCTGTGCTGAGTGCTTTGTTTTGGTAGCACCGATTGTCATTTCAGCAGAGGAACAAACAACCCACTTCAGCCTATCTGGTTACTAATTGTAGAACACTTTAAATAGTAAAGGAAAAACACAAAATAATGTTAAGTAAAAAAGGTTTGTAACTGGGCTGCTCTAGCAACAATTTTCATAGAGTAGCAATGTTTTACTCCATCCTGAGGGTAAAATGGGCATCTTCATTGTCCTAATATTTGTACAGCGTTGTACCAATGTTGTAAAGATGGTGGATTTCATAGAATTGAACTATCCAGCGTTATTTTTTCAGCACTAGTGAACAAATATTTGCTCAGCATTTCCAAAAATCAGACTGTTTAATAAGTGAGAACAGAACACTGATAGTCATTATTTAAAAATAATAACATATCTTCTTAATTCAATGTGTATTTTTTCTCTTATTATGCGTAGTAAAACATATAGTAATGTTTTGAATTACACTATTAAATTGCTAATTTTAATTAGATTTTTCTCTCGTATCCTAAATCCTGTAGTCTGTATTATAGTATGTATCACTGTAGATTCATTAGTTACATTACCATGCAATGTGGTATTTCACAATGCTGCCCAGTCAGCCTGAAGCCAGAAAGCCTGATTTTAACCTTGAATGACTTCATGAAGTTATTCTTAATACACACGAATATATTAAAAAAACCCCACTGGATCATAAATTGTATAAAACCAGCACTCAACACATACAACTGTTACAGCATGCAGTTGTGAAATATACATGAGAAATAAATAAAGCATTAAGGAACTTCTTTAAAATGAGAATGGAATAGGCACATGGGGAGGAAGAACATGTAAACAAGTGGTGGAAAAGAACAGATGTGTGCTGTTTAGACACACAGGCAACTTGCCCGAGGGAAGTTTGGATTATTGAGCTAACATGGCAAAGATATATAATCTGTTCACATTTAAATCATAGGAGGGTTTATTGCATGTTGTGTGAATAGTGTTGTCACTACTTCTCCAAAGCAGATGAATTCTTAGCGTATGCCACAGTCATGTAGCCAATTTACAGTTCAGTTTACCTAAAGATTTCCTCAGAAATGCTGTTAAATGCTGTGTCTAATAAAAAATTCAACAGAGATGCAAGTTACAGAAGCCTCTTCAAGACTGCTGCACAAAATCAACCAAAAAAAAAAATGCTTCAATAAGGATAATAACTTCAAAAGGCATTAATAGTTTTGCTTCCAAAGATGCAGCATGCCCATATTAAACCTTTACATTTTTCAAGGAGTGGAGAATATAGTTCAGTGCTGTCATTACTGTAGGCAGGTGGTCCTGGATACACTTTTTGTTTCTGAGGCCAGCTTCCCGTGGCAGTTGCACACCGTAAAAAAAAACAAAACAACTGCTGGAGTGGGAAGGGAAGTAGAGAGACAGGTAATATCTCCTAACACTGTGATGGAAGTAGTTCAGGGATTCACAGACCACAAAACTTTTCTGACTTAACTTTTCTGCCTTCACAGTAGTTACAATCCTAGCAAAAAAATAAAATGGACCAAAGTGCTTAAAAGTGTTTGTGAGGAATGCAGAGCTGTTTGTGAGCATTTCCACGAGCTGCTAGCAGACACTTAGAAAGTTATTTGGTTACCCTTTCTCCCTGCATGATCACCCTCCTTTTCTTCCACAGCACCCCATTACTCCTCTCTGGGTTTTGCACTTCACAACCCAGTGCTTGGCTCCAACCCTTCTTACTGAACAAGAGGAAACTGTTCAGTGCTGCCATCCTTCTGCAGGGCCTGTGGGTATGTTTTTACATTTGTGATGGCATTGAAACTGCAGACTGATGGAGTGGAAGGGGGAGGAGAGGGGCCACCACAGACATTAGGAGCCATACAGGCAAGGCCAGAAGAAATTTGAAGAGCCTGCAAAGGCCTCTTCCATTTCTTGCCTACAATATCTTACCCAATGGCTCAACACAGAAAAGTGAAGGAAAAGAGACAATACAATGGTGATGGGTAGGGAAGAAAGCAAACAAATGGTGAGATTAGAGGAACTCAGTGCATCCTGTGAATTGCTCCTCCTTTTGAGTTAGTCATGACCACTGTTGAACTGAGCCATTCTTGGCAGAAGACTACTAGTAGACCTTACAAGAACAGGGTGATTGACGCCTTCAGGAGCAGAGAGTCTAAGACTGTCAGGCTCCCTGTAAGATAGAGACTTAAGGGTTTTATTTGAAAGAGGAAGAATAAGTAACGCTGCTAGGCTGAAAGCCAAGCCACTAGAAAAGAGTTGTGGAGTAAAGGGGAATCCAAGCAAAGTCCCTGAACACCACTGCCTCCTGACAGATTTGTGAGAGGCTGCCATTGTGCAAAGGAATGTGTGAATGCACCAAGTGATACTTAACCTCCCTTTCCAAGGATGTGAAAAAACTGGCTATAAAATATACATGCAGTATGCTGTATAAAACTCTATGGTGAAGTAAGCATAACAGTATTTATACCTACTTTTTATATGCATACTGAACAAGGTTAACAGTACGTGAGATTGCAGACCAATGCTTGCCATGGGTTAAACCGCATAGGGTTTGTAAACAGTGCGTAAATATGCTATATGATACAGCAGGACGTCACTAATCCACAGTAATGCAGGGAAGCCCCAGTGCAGATTAGTGGGGTTTGTGGATTACGGACTGGGAGGGCATTTGAGGGGAAGTCAGCCACGTCTCAGTGTAAACTCCCTGTTCCACTCGGTAGCGCAGTGGAACACTGGCCAGCGGAAGCAGCTGCCAGGGGCACCTGTGTTCTGCTCAGCTCCAAAGGACATCACAAGCAATGTTGATATTGCTATTGCTTCTTTTTCAAAAGCTATAGTAGCCCCACTCCAAACAGGGAATTGCATTCCTGGTCTCACTTGAATCAGTTTAAACACTTAGCACACACCTGCTGTGCAGACACTTTAAATCAAATTACAGTGAAATGACTTGGTGCACATGGATTTTGCAAGAAATTCTAACCTGCTCCAAGCACAGCTTGCATGGACAGATGTTAGTCTATATGTGCAAGATCCTGAACGCAAAAGTTAGTTTCTGAGAGTTTCTCAGCTAAACAGTAGTAATGTCAACAAATAAGTGGTGTCTCTGATTTAATATAAATAATGGCTATTTCCACTCACCTAAAGGACAATATCAGACCCTAATTCACAGTAATCTAAAATTGCATACAGTATAACCATTTTTTTCACTAACAGTACAGCCAGTCACATAAATTTTTAACAGCAAAGGATGCTTTTACTTGTACAAAACTGAAATACTGCTAAATGTCATATGGATACTAGTCAAAGTTTGTGTCATGATAAAATATCAGTACAGTAACCATTTTGATTAAACATTTTATGAATAGATTCAATATTAAAGAATTTTAAGTTGGACATTTGGACCCAATATTGATATTCATTGTAATTTCTTCCTTCCAAGAAAAAAATGAATAATCCTTATTGAAAGAAGAATGTGAAGCTTTTGGCTTTCTGTCAGGCAAATTTTACATTATCTGACAATCAGGATATTCATTATGTTTGATGCAAGATATCACAGACATCTTGGCAATGTCATGGCTATACATGGTATGGATTTTTAATGCTAAAAACTTACCTGAGGCAAACACTCGAGACAGATGATTTTAAAGAGGTTAGCTCTTCATAATGCACATTTTCCCCTCAGCAGTCTGTAGGCTCAAACAATGAGTTTGTGCATTTTAAGTTTATTGACCTTTGTGAATATAGTACTTGAAAACTGGTAGCAGATTTCTTTGAAAATCAATGCCAGTTGGGAAGCTGGTTTTTTTTTTTCCAATGTTTTTTCTTGAGTGTGATTAATAATAAAGAAAATCATATATGTGAAATTGTAAAGTCAAAATGATTAAAAATGAAACATTCTTTCCATTCTTCTTTGGAAAAGCAAAATGAAAAAGAGATGGATGTTTTATCTGGATCTACATATATACTAATGTAATTCATCACAAGCCAAGAAAGTTTCTAATTAACTAATTAACTAATGTTAATTCTGAGAAAAGAAAACATTGCTTGGAATTTTAATATTACAAGCAAATGCCCATACAGTAGTAGGACAAAAACATTGAGCTAATTTGTTTCTTCAGCTTATTTTGCTCTAAGGTCTCAAAGCAGTTGATTCACACTGCTGGCCATATTTCAGTGTAAAACATACAGGATAAAATTCAGTCCCCTTTGCTGTCAAGAGAGGTTGATTTATACTGATGGGGTGAAGCCAGGATTTGACCTTGGTTTCTCTTGACACCATTAATGTCCTACATGGAATATGAAACTTCAACATAAGTACCAATTTTTCTTTAAAATACATTTTTCCAACACATTTTTCTATTTTCTGACAGCAGCACACATGGCCTTTTCTCAAGTGGTTTGCTAAAAGGTAGCTAAGCCTAACTGGCTGCCTGGGAAGTCTCTTGAGGGCAAAACTGGTTTCTAGTTCTGCAAACAGACATAAATGTGAACTAGGTACCAAACTGTCTGCAGAACCAATCAATATAAATGTAAAACCCGGTATAGGGTAACTTGTCAATAGCCAGGTTCCCTGAATCAGCTGTAGTTGTAATATAGATAGAGCCCCATACGCTATGCAAAGAAAACATTGCAAAAGCTGCTTGCCATTTAATGGTTGCATTAACACCATTGTCTACTATCTAATCGATGCTGTGATTGACAACTTTGCAAATCAGATTAGCTTTCAGTCTGTGTATGAATGTAGCGTGGCTAGGAATGGAAAATTGCTTGGGCACCGATTTGTGGCAGATGAACAACATTCAAAGGTGTAAACCAGAAAATCACTGATACTGCAGATTAGTTGTAACAACTATACCCCAAGATATATTTAAATCATCCCTGTGATTTTATTCACATCTTGCATCGCATCACTCCAGTGCTGCTCACATACAGTGAGGGGAAGTTCCCACCCAATGACATCATAGTTTGTCTTTGGCTACAGCCAGCTACATGTTTTTAAAGAGGTCCTGTTTGTTCCAAAACTGAACTCTTCACCTTTTGATTATATGTTTTGGGGAGTCGGGGGTGGGTGGGGGGGCTAAAGGGAAAAGGCCTGCTAGTAAATTTACTTGAACTTGGCATTCACAGGCTCAGACTTGGGTGGGCTGCATTCCCTCCTCCGGTTACACCCTACCTGAAATTCTCATATGTTAAATCACTTGACTAGTTCAGCCTTAATGATTGGGTCATACCCTGGGAAGCATGTTCAGAGATACTGGAAATGTGTGCTTACAAAAACACACATCATTGCAGAAAAATATGTGGATAAACTAAGAAAGGAACACTGAGACTGTGCAGAGAAAAAAATCCCCACAGTTATCTGGAAGAAAAAAATTATCCTTAGTTGAGATGAAGTGTCACAAAACACACTTGAAATGCTAGTCTTCCAGTGACTAATTTTTATGAATAAAAATAACCCCCTTACTAAACAGGAAACTTTAAATTATTTTTACATACTAATACCAACCTGAATATTCCTATCTTCTTCAGCTGCTACAAATGAATTCTCTATTAATTATATCTTCTTTGTTCTATGAAAGGCTTACACAAATACAGGAACACAGAGGAGTTAGGTTGTCACACAAGTAGAGGTATGAGAAAAAGATATTTCTGTAAACATCTGGATCTTCACAGCATTGACGTGAGCTATTGATAAGCATGGATGTCATGATCGTGAATGTCACATGTCATGATCAAGTGAGGAGGATTTAGTATTAGTTACAGACACACAACTTTTTTGTTTTCCGTTGTAGCAATCCCCAAGATGGGATCAGCAGGCAGTTTTCTCATGGTCTGTAGATAATTGATAGGATGCATAATGCTGCTTTCTTGCTTCCAGATACTTGGAGGAGTAGCCAGGAAAAGAAAAGTCAGGAATCTGATTTAAGCTCTTGGAATGGGACAGAAATACGTATCATAATTGCCTCTTGTATGCACATTCTCGCAGAGAAAGTGAAGGCCAGAACCACAGCTGGAACAGTTAGGAAAGAATACATTTTTTTTGAACATTACTTTTCCATTGGAGCTGTTGCTGTGGTTGTCTCTGTTCCACAAATGAAATGGGAGGTAATCCATGCCACCAGTACTCTGTGGTCCTCACTATGGCTGGGAAAGCTTGCTTTTAAAGGTCCTCAGCACATATCCCAAAGAATAGAAGCAGAGAGGATAATGGATATGTTTTTTTATTTTGAAAAAGTTATAGCTTTCAGGAAACAGGTAAATGGTTGGATATGGTATCAAACTTGTTGGTGTCCCCCTTTGCTAAAACTGTGAGTAGAAATGTGTAAGTGCTACTTGGAGTTTTTTGGTGGTTGTTTTTTAGAGGGGATTGCTGGTTTGATTTTGTGCCTATGTTGTGAATTCCTAGCTTTTTGCCATTGGAAAATTTCAAAACTTAGCAGGAAAATAAAGTCATTGAGAGGTAGAAACTTTTTTTTTCAAAAGCAATAGTGAAAGTAAAGAAATATTCTGTTCAAAACTCCTGCAGGAATTTGACTTTACTCCTTTACAAGTATTCAGGTACATATTTTGATTTGCATTTGTTGAAGTAGTGATGCCAAGGCTGCCACACAGAGTTATGGGGTTAACATGTAACTCATCTAATTAACCAAACCACAGAACGAGCCTCTCCAATTTAGATGATGATGATTACTATTACTATTGCACTTTCATCTATTTTATCTATTCCTTTCCATACTAACATTGATAGCTTAGCATTTTCTTCCAGTCCTCTCTTTTCTATTCAGCTTCTTTCTTCTATGCTGTACAGTTGACCCAGCTGCTTTGTCCTCTTTACAAGGTGTTCATTCTCTCGTCCCAAATGCTTTTCACTTTATGGCCTTAACACCTAAAAGATGTAGCTGGTGTATATGTGTCAAATTTATCCATTCTGGCTTTTGACTTGATGAAGACAAACTCTCTCCACCCGGAGTCCAGAAGCTTTCATCAGTACTGAGACATGTTAACAGAGATTGTATATGAATTGAGAATTATCATCTTTGCAATTGAAATCCCAGATAAACACCAATCATGTTTTTACTAAGTTACAAGAGAAATGCATTCTTTACTTTTCTTAAAATTCCCCTGTAGTGTCTGTTGGTTTATGGTGCAGTTGTGGAATAAGTAATTTATTTTCTTAATGTCTTTCATCCTCCACTTTATTACCACACAATAATGTTTCAACTACATTTCTTTAGGCATAACTGATTTTGAGCCCTAGTTGGCCTGCCAGGTTGGATCTTTCCATCTGTTGTGGATGTTTGCTCTACAAACAAAATCTAGGTCTTCAGCAACACTTGCCACTTACCCATGCCAATATTTGTTATCCGCTTCACTACCCAGTCAGTATCAGTGCCAAGCAGCAATATCAAGAGAACACAGGCTTTTTACATCAGCAGTCACTTTGAACTACTAGTTGGGGAATTTATGTTGCGGCTTGACACTTCACAACACTACAGAATCAAAAAAATGGGAAATCTAAAGACAAAAGACAAGTATAACCTATGGGTATCCATTTCATGATGGACATGGCATATTTTCCATGTGATTTTCTCCTCCTCCCTGCTTAACTCTGATTGAATAAAGAGTTTAACTTCACTGTGTTTATCTTACATCTCATACCACTAATCTTCTGGATGTTTTGTTATTTTGTGTTTTGCCTTTAACACTCCAAACTCTACAACCTCTATTGCTATAAAAGACACAAAAGCCCTTAAGGTGTACCTTTTCTTCCAGAGATAAAAACAAGCTTCTTTTCTTTAATGGTATGGTCTGACAATGCTCATCTATGGAGGCGACATGTACTAACTTGAGGACAACCCTCAAGCCAGTATAGCAGTAAGAAAGAAGAATCTTAGCAATTCAGAAGATGCAGTCACAGGAAAGAGTCTTTTAACCAGTAGTGTCTGCAAGATCAGAATCTTAGTAGTTCCAAACTCCCACAATTACATTTATCAGCTTATAATCACCATATAGGAGCTGTCAGAGTGGAATTGCTGCATTTGTCCTCCCTGTCAGCACCACAGCTGGGGTGTGAGAAAACTCATGCCTTCACACTGCAGCAATATAACTTGTCTCTTGGTTTTGACTGTCTGATGTGTCAAAACCTGAGGCCAAAGGGAATCCACTGTGCTGTTATACTGCCAGAAGCAAAAAGCAGAATCACACATTTAAAAGTACCCAGTAGGAAGGGGCATTCCTCAACCAGCAATCAAATGTAGAAGCAACACCCACTCCTGCAATGCCAAAGGGTACTTTTCATGGTACTTCACTCATGGGCATAAGTCCTGTAACCTCGAGCTCCAGACACTGCATACAAATCATATTACTTCGTGAGCACGTGAAATCTTCAGTGCCAACAGATTGAAAATATTGTCTGTGATGAGTGTCTTCATCAATTATGCAGTTTTATCACAGTGAAATTGTAGGTACAATGAGCTTCTTTTGCTAGTGCATATTTTTATGCCCTAGCACATTTTCTATTAATTATGGCAGATATTTTCAGGCACTAATCCAATGCCTTGGAACTTTGCTGAATGCCAGTAGACTTACCAGGAAACTGACCTCTGGGCAAAAAAGAAAATACATTTCCTTTCCACAAAACAGCCTTTTAGAAGCTTATTCCCATCTATAAGAAAACTTTATGGAAGAAGGAGAGATAGACTGTTTCAGGACCAGCTTCCAGGCCTCTCAAGAATTTACCCATTAAAACCCACAATGATGGTCCTGAATAACAAAAGTCAAAGCCCCTAAATATAAATAACTGAATATAACTAAAGCAGATATATTATTGTACTAGTAATACATTATGCAGTTTTATTGTGTTTACTTCAGCCACTTCTGGGATCTTTTTTTTGTTTTTTCTTCAAAATTTTTAAAATGAAGACATCCTTACATACAACAAGGCAGTATGCCTTTTCTGTTAACCTCAAATAGTTTACAATTAGAAATGGATATTTTTTTCCTTATTTTCTTTTGTAGCAGACACCATTCATGGCTGTGCCATCAGGTAATGTGGAGACTGCAGGATGAACATTATAAAGGTGTCATTTAGGTAAAGCCAAGAAGCCAACTGGTGCAAGAGTTGTGCAAAGAGCCATTTTGACTACAGGTTTACTTACAGCTCAAATGCTGCAGTCTTTCTATCTGTTAAACATTGAGTTGGTTGTGTCAGCACTATCAAGAAATTTTGCATATTGAGTGCAACAGATTGGTAACAGTTCTTATCATGTGGCACCTACATAAAATTTACATATAAACTCAGAACAGTGGAAAGGGGACGGAGAAAAATATTTGAAACTACATTAATGGCTTTTCTTTACTGCTAGTGCAGCAGCAGTACATCTCCCAAAAATGTTGTTGTTTGTTCCACCTGAATATGAGGAAGAACCTCTTTACTGTGAGGGTGGCTGTGGACTCTCCCTCACTGTGGAGATATTAAAGAAATGTCCTGTACAACGTGCTCAAGGATGACCCTGCTTGAGCAGGGAGCTTTGACCAGATGACCCACTGTGGTCCCTTCCAACCTTACCCTTTCTGTGATTCTGTGAAAAATAGACAACTATGAAAATCACCACCTGCTGCGCTTCAGACAAAATGACACAGACTTTATTTGGCCACCCATATGTTTCATGACTCTGCTTAAGAAATTGTCTATATCCTTCTCCTCTTTAGGACATGTTTGTCCCACAATAAAAAGAGTTAAGAAAAAGTACAAACCAAAAAACACATTACATTTTATATTGTTTAAAGGAAAGCAACAGAGATTTTTAATTCAATGACATTAACAGGTTATTTATTTTTCTAGAACTCTACCTTGGAGAAGAAAAGTTTGTCACACAGTAGCAGATTCCTCCAGAAACAAATAGCCTAAACCAGTGTGAGAAGAAACATCAGTGTAAATAAACCTCTCTGGGAGGCACCTCTAACTGGGATTCTGAGCAGAGGTGTCCAAGCCTTGTTGAGGAAAGAGGAAAAAAGAAGTGGTTTCTTTGAGGTCTTCCTGAATTTTTTTTATCTAGGGAAATTTCATTACAGGCATTTCCACTGGTTTTAGCAACATTGGGAACTTCTTGAAGACAAGATTGCTGCAGGTGCAGCTTTTAGTACTGTGTCAATTAAACTTGCTCAGGCCAACGGTATTATATACTGGCAGCCACACAAGTACTACCAATAATAAAAAGCAGTTTGGATGGTGCAAACTCAGGTCGCCTCAGAAAGCAGCAGAGACCAAGTGTCCTGTTGCACCTGTAAATTAAGCCTTTTATAATCATAGTTACTGGTTGTAGGCAGGCATGAGAAGCTGCTGTTTTATTTTCTTGAGAAACTGGCATGTGCTCTGCTATCGTTCCTTCATGCTTAGTGATATTAAAGCATCTGAGGGATAAACCAGGAAATATCAGACACAGAGTTTTAGAGTCCGTTCCGCATATAGAAAGCATCTAGAGGCAAAACCCTGACTCAGTAGCACCATGGTAATTGTAGCATCTGCTACATTGAAGAGAAAAACACAGTGACCCTTTTTGCTGAAAAAGAACAATGATACTCCATCTCCTCTTTGAGTCAAAGGCTTTTTTAGTGCTGTTTTTGAACATGGAGCGAGAGATACTAAAAATAATTCATCAGCTTTATTTAAATTCTGCAATATAATACATAAAACATGAAGATTACAACATCAAGCAATATAGCTGGTACAAATTAAAACTGCTTGTGCATATGCATTATAATTCCTTCTTTAATTACTGGTCTCTACCGTCTTTCAGTGGACACAGAATGAACAAAGTGGAATTAAGCACAGATATCTAATACTGCTTGCTCTCTATTCATTGCTGGCTCATTGCTTCTCTGTGTGCTTACATTAATTTCCTTTAACAGTACTCCTATGAGCTGCACAGTTGCTTTTACTTCTGAAGCACCAAGATTGAAGAAAAAAATATTAATCAGTGTCAAATAGGACCTAATTTCTTGATCTTACACATTATGAAATACCCAGAATATTCATGGTCTACTGCCTGTTGACTTCATTTTCACTGGGAAGCTAATCTAAATGAAATTCCAGCATTTTAAGATTGGCATTGTGAAAACACATCCCTCAATCTCTTCACAGAAATCAGATTAAAGCTGTGTGGCACATGGCATCATGCAGAAATTTTTGATAAAGAAAACGTAGTATCTTACAGTTTCTTCAGAATTCTGTGAAGAACAGTCAGCAGCCTCAGTCACGATCCTGCTCCCCCACTTCTAATTTTCCTAGAAATTACACAGAGATTACATAAAAAAATTCTTATTTTACTGCACAGCTCTGCTCTGAAGTAGAAAAATCTATTCCGTGCACTACAAAATAGGAGTGGCCTGGTATGCATGTGAGGGTTAGGTGACAACTCTGTGGTTAATTTTAGGTTATTATGCAGAAAAGGGATGAACTTGTATAGGCAACACAAACTGTGTGCTGCATTTTTCAAAATCAGTATGACTGCATGTAGTGTAAATAATTTTGTTTCCACAGCACTCCCAGGGCCTGTAGCCTGTGCAGCACAGCACTTGCCATTACACTCCATGAGGTTTTCCATACCCAGGCCTTTCACTAGTCAGCATCCACACAGGCATCCAAAAACCTTAGGCAAGTGGACGATCATCAGGAAATTCAGGTTGTAAGGAGATCTCTAGCTTAACCTGCCGCCCAACAGCAAGACCAGCTGCGTGGTCACACCAGGTTGCTCAGGACTGTGTCTGCTTGGGAGCAGGAACCCCCAGGAGCCCGCTCCCACAGCCCGGCTATCCTCAGCATGCAAAACTTTTCCCTTGCACCCAGCCCCAGCCTCTCAGTGCACCTCACGCCCGTCGTCCCTCAGCTGCACAGGGAAGCCCCTGGCTGCCTCTCCTCGACCACCTCCCCACGGGTGCTGATCCCAGCTCCGACGTTCCCTCTCCCCTCGCCCCGCACGGGGCGGGCGCTCCGGCCGGGCCGCCCCACGGAGCCCGAGGGCTCCCTGCGCTGTGTCAGTGCCCACCGCGCGCGGGTGGCCGGCTGGAAGCGGCACCTGCCGAGGGCTGCAGCGAGCCGGGAGGGGTCACAGCCCGCCCTCCCGGCGCGCACAGCCCGCGGTGCCGCAGGAGCTCGTTCCGTATGGAGACGCCGCAGGGACAGGCGCCGCGGGACAGGGAGAGCCGCACCGCAACGCGCGCACGGCCGACGCCCTGCCCGGATTCGCCCGGGGCCATGATTAGCCAGCGGCGCTCCCGGGCAGGCGCCGCCCCGATGCGGTGCCCCGGCTCCGGCGCCGCTCCCGGACTCCACACCGGCCCCGAGCTCCAACCGCACCCCCGACGAGCAGCGGCCGTTGGAGGCGGCCCAGGAAGGGCGGGCGGGGGCGCAGCGCTCTCTCCGATGATTGACGGCTGCGGCAGCCAATGGCGGCGGGCGGTGAGCGGGGGCGGGGCCGAGGCGGCCCAGGCGGGCAGGGGGCGGGGG